>WFMF01000924.1:0-26081 GCA_011033025.1 Beroe forskalii | reverse complement strand
CGTCTCGAATTGGCCAGACTTCCTCCCTCATTTATGGATGACCCCTAAGAAATTGGTTTAAATTTAATTTTAAAAGAAACAAAATGAAAAGTTATTTTTCAATCGAAATTTCAAATATGATGTATTAAAATCGTATTTACAAGCTGCCTCCTACACACACTTATTTCTGAACCTTAAGTATTTACACCGTTCGAATTATTAATTAAATAATGAATGCTTCCTAGCGTTCATCTTAGATTGCATGATCAAATCCATTCATCTCTAATCCTACTAAAATTTCATATCAACTTCAAGTCACCATCACACTCATTCTTAAGCATATATCATTATCATAGCAATCAAATACTGGTATATCTATAAAAAATGAGGGAGGTTTTATCAACATAAATCATGCGTGTATCATTAGAAATTGCACTTCAAAGTAACGAGGATATTCTCTGAAAACGTGATAATATTTAGCGAATAATGAATTGGATAATGTTCCAAATTGCAAGAATTATTTATTATTTAATTTAAAATTAAATAAATCTAAATTTGATTTGAATTTTAGGCTGGTATGGCATTAAAATCATAAAATTCGAAAGGTTAAAAGAGAATACATTAATGAGGTAAAGCTTTTTAATTTTAACAGATGATATCATGTTGACATAAATTCAAAATTATTGTAAAAGTCGATTTTTTGAGTTTCTTGATGTTCAGTACTTCAATTTGTTGCTTGTCAATTAAGCTCAACTTCAAGTGACAAACAATAACATCGCATCGGAAAATGAGATAATCCTCTAATCATGATGAGCACACATTCTATTCTAATAAATTAATTAAATACGTTCCTCCGTAATCATTCACTCTCTGCAAGCTGGCATCAATGCCATGTACTCTGAATGCCTCACCCCAAATGAGAATTTAGGAGCAATCGCCTTATGGTTGATCACCTGAAAGTTTAAAAGTGTCAAAATTTTAAAACAGGAACTTTTTTGGCTAGTCTATGGCGTTTTATTAACTAGTCGCATATAGAAAACGATAATTGGTATTCGTTTGAGCTAAAAACGATGGGGGATCCCACCGATGGTTATAGGAATACTTGGAGTTGGAGCTCGGAAATGGATATATTTATCCTTGGCAGTCTTGAACTTCTCCGACACCACCGGCTGGCCGGTCGGCCAGCCGGTTAGCCGGCCGGCTGGCCAGCCGGTGGTGTCGGAGAAGTTCAAGACTGCCTTATCCTTCTCGAACACCGTGGCGGATACCATCCACCCACTTTTTCGCTTTAGTGGGTGTATTATAAGAGGTAGGTACCTTCTCCGGCTTGTAAGTTCCTGGTCCAGGTTTCTGGGTATTGTCAGATGGGAGGTAGTTCCTAGCGTTCATTGAGTAGGCAGGACTCTTGTACTTGTAAACCGCAGGAACAATCGTCTTGTAGGATCCTGGGCCTGGTGTCTGGGATGAGGAAGCGGCATTAATAGAGCAACATTCGTAAGGACCATCAAAATTCTGGATACTTTTGGTTAAAAGGGCTACAAGAGTAGTGAATTTTGTCCAAATGGATCCATCATGTCCAATAGACGTCCATTGGACATCCAAGGGGCATTCATTGAATATGATGTCCATCGGTAAAATTGTCCAATGCTGTTCACTGGATCCATTTTTGGTGTTATTAATGGACATGTCCAATGGATCCAATGGATGTTCAATGGGTCCATGTTTGGTGATTGTATCCATTGGATCCACTCAGATGGATCCATTGAACATGTCCATTGGACATCAAAAATGGATCCATTGAACAGTTGAACACCATTGGACATTTTTACCGATGGACATCATGTTCAATGGATGTCCATTGGACATGTCCATTGGACGAGATGGATCCAATGGATCCATTGGACAATATTCACAACTCTTGTGACCCTTTTACCTACTTTTGTTCTATTCAAGTATTTTATCCATTGTGTAAGTAGTACAATACTCAAATAGCAAATCTCAATTGCCCCAGAGGCGGAAGTTTTGACAAATATCAAATGACGAAAATAATATTAACATGAATACTTCAGCAGTGCAGTTGTAAGTTTCAAATTTCATTTAAGCCCCAAAAATTGGAGTTTGAAACAGGCTATAAAACTTGAATTTGCCATTTGGCAACGCTTCAAAATTCTGATAGCAGCATGTTTTTGTTGAATCTCACATAAAGACTAGCTTATATAACATCAAGATCGAAGATAACAGTACTGTGTTGATATCTAATTTCAAACACAAGGAAGTGTCTTCAAGATCCTTAAGGTATAAAACCAACTTCTGTCCCTATGGTTGTTCGTATATGGCCTAGCCTGGCGAGCTTAGTGGATGTCCTTGCTGAACGGCATGTTAAACAAGGAACTGAAGCTGAGAGGTTCTGTTCAGTACGAACAGCTATGGTGTCAGATGTTGGTATATACAAAGTGTGTTTCTCAACACAGCCCTAGATTGGAATTGCTAGAGTGCTAAGTTTTATGCTCAAGGTCAATGCCCCATCGGAATTGACCATACCACATAGGTCTGCATACCAAAGTGTGTAAATGTATGTGACGTCATTATTCGTTCATTGATTGACGTCATTGATTTATGAAGTTGACTGTGGGGCTGACTTGTCGAGTGTTGCCAGACGTTGCATTGCCCACTTCGCAAGTCGAGTGCATGCACTTCATTACACACCGCGCATTGCGCGGCGCAATCTTTGTGTCACGGTAAATTTTAAATGTGGTCCTTTTTATAGTATTTACACTGCGCGGGTGACATATCCAGAACTACTCATATGATTTTAACACTTATTTTTCCATAATCATGAAATAAGAAAATTACCCACCAAACTGATTATAACTATTGAGAATAATGACTAATGAGAATTTGCTGCATTCGAGAGTCATAATACTAGAAAGTTGGCGGTCCATATATGTGCTAATTTTCGAGATATAAGGTCAAATGGTTCAAAAATGGCAAAAAGTCGATTTTTAGCATGTTCCCACCAACAGATTTTCCTAAAATTTTGCAGGGATGTTCATTTCATCATTGTCTTTCAGAAACCATAAAGAAAATTGGGGGTCTATGTGCTAATTTTCGAGATATAAGGTCAAACGCAAGGAAATACCGACGAAAATGGTTCAAAAATGGCAAAAAGGCGATTTTGAGGATGTTCCCACCAACAGATTTTCCTGAAATTTTGCAGAGATGTTCATTCCATCATTGTCTTTCAGAAACCATAAAGAAAAGTGGGGGTCTATGTGCTAATTTTCGAGATATAAGGTCAACCGCAAGGAAATACCGACGAAAATGGTTCAAAAATGGCAAAAAGTCCATTTTGAGGATGTTCCCACCAACAGATTTTCCTGAAATTTTGCAGGGATGTTCATTTCATCATTGTCTTTCAGAAACCATAAAGAAAATTGGGGGTCTATGTGCTAATTTTCGAGATATAAGGTCAAACGCAAGGAAATACCGACGAAAATGGTTCAAAAATGGCAAAAAGTCGATTTTGAGGATGTTCCCACCAAGAGATTTTCCTGAAATTTTGCAGGAATTCATTTCAACATTGTCTTTCAGAAACCATAAAGAAAATTGGGGTCCATTTGCTAAGATATACCTAAGGTCAAATGCAAGATACAAGCTCAAAATCATTTTTGTGGATATTTCCTTACGCTTAACCTTACTCTTTTCTTCTTTTAAGCCGAAAACTAGCACAAATACTCAAAAATTGTATTTCCACTGCATTAAAGTTATAAAATTAAGTGTATATTGATTGGTATATTGTATATCGTGTATATGTATGTGGCACCTTGTATATAATTATCTTGGAGGGTGATTATAGTTGATAGGGCTGTCAAACTTTCCGTAATGAGGTTGTCTAGCAGCGTTTCCTTACCTCATTACCTTATCCTGTTAGTGTGATAGTTTATCCTCAAGATGACCAATATTGAGTGATAATTTTTCCCTAAGTGGTTTATTCAAGTGTGTGACATGACCGTGATGGGAAACGTATGCTCGTGTGGCTTTTATGGGAACAACTTGAGCAGTCTCATGGTAGCCTTTCGCCTGGGTTTCTCAGTTGACCATGGGTGATATCGATCGGAGTATACTTTCTTACATCGGTAAGCTATGATGAACGAATGTACATTTTGAACCGTTACCTATAGTTTCGTGCATATTCAGATATTCGTTGAGTTTCGTGTAATTTCCTTGCGTTTGACCCTATATCTCGAAAATTAGCACATAGACCCCCAATTTTCTTTATGGTTTCTGAAAGACAATGATAAAATGAACATACCTGCAAAATTCTCAGGAAAATCTGTTGGTGGAAACATCCTCAAAATCGACTTTTTGTCATTTTTGAACCATTTTCGTCGGTATTTCCTTGCGTTTGACCTTTAATTTCTCGAAAATTAGCACATAGACCCCCAATTTTCTTTATGGTTTCTGAAAGATAATGATGAAATGAACATCCCTGCAAATTTTCAGGAAAATCTGTTGGTGGGAACATCCTCAAAATCGACTTTTTGTCATTTTTGAACCATTTTCGTCGGTGTTTCCTTGCGTTTGACCTTATATCTCGAAAATTAGCACATAGACCCCCAATTTTCTTTATGGTTTCTGAAAGATAATGATGAAATGAACATCCCTGCAAAATTTCAGGAAAATCTGTTGGTGGGAACATCCTCAAAATCGACTTTTTGTCATTTTTGAACCATTTTCGTCGGTATTTCCTTGCGTTTGACCTTGTATCTCGAAAATTGGCACATGGACCCCCAATTTTCTTTGTGGTTTCTGAAAGACAATGATGAAACGAACATCCCTGCAAAACTTCAGGAAAATCTGTTGGTGGGAACATGCTCAAAATCGACTTTCTGTCATTTTTGAACCATTTTCGTCGGCATTTCCTTGCGTTTGACCTTATATCTCGAAAATTAGCACATAGACCCCCAATTTTCTTTATGGTTTCTGAAAGATAATGATGAAATGAACATCCCTGCAAAATTTAAGGAAAATCTGTTGGTGGGAACATCCTCAAAATTGACTTTTTGTCATTTTTGAACCATTTTCGTCGGTATTTCCTTGCGTTTGACCTTATATCTCGAAAATTAGCACATAGACCCCCAATTTTCTTTATGGTTTCTGAAAGATAATGATGAAATGAACATCCCTGCAAAATTTTAGGAAAATCTGTTGGTGGGAACATCCTCAAAATCGACTTTTGTCATTTTTGAACCGCAAAATTGGAACAAATTGGGTACAAAAATGATGACATATATCTGAGCGAAAAAAAGCAAATTCATCGTTCCAATTTAAGATTTGTAGTCAATTTGTACCCATTTTGTTCCAATTTACGGTATGTCATCATTTGTACCCATTTTGTTCCAACTTGTCATCACTTTGTACCCATTTTGTTCCAATTCACGATATGTCATCATTTTGTACCCATTTTGTTCCAACTTTTAGTATGTCATCACTTTGTACCCATTTGTTCCAATCTACTGTATGTCATCATTTTGTACCCATTTTGTTCCAATTTACGATATGTCATCATTTTGTACCCATTTTGTTCCAACTTTTAATATGTCATCACTTTGTACCCATTTTGATCCAATCTACAGTATGACATCACATTGTACCCATTCTGTTCCAATTTACGATGCGTCATCATTTTGTACCCATTTTGTTCCATAAAAGTATGTCATCACTTTGTACCCATTTTGTTCCAATTTTGTTCCATTTTTGTTCCAAATGCGCGAAAACATTGACTCGAACTACTTGATCGATTATTTGCCACACTTTTGCCTTGCGCGCTACAAGTTTTCCCAAACTTTTTCATTTCTTGCTTCTAAGGTAGTGTATTTTGGGGTAACAAGAATTGCGCCTGTCGGTAAAATTCTTGTTTTCCACCGGTCCCGTATGCAGGCGCTTAGTTTCCCTCCCCGACATAAGAAAAGAAGAAATCACTCGAAGATGAATAACAGATAATTCAAATTCCTTGTAGCGTATGCGCGTAACTTTGTGGAGGGGCGAAGGTTTCACGTGTGACCATCAGTATACTAGAAAAACAACTCATTATGACCAACAAAAAGCCAATACAATGATCGTAGAATCCGAACAAGTCGGTAAGATTTTGAAGTTTGAGTAACCAGGTGAAAACTTAATTCTTTTGACCACCTCAAAATAAGAGAATGAGTCCTATCGAAATTCTTGGTAATACAGCTTCAAATTCCGATAAACTGATTGTATTGGTTCAGTCTGTGAAATTTATCAACTTTACAACTCGCACATTGATGCAGCTGCTACAGCTATACTAACTGCAGAATAAAAAACTGCTCCATTATTATAAAGCAGTAATAGTTTTCTGATTCAACGTTATTTTTCTCTTTGCATTTGGACACAGATCGCTGTGTTACTACCACATCAACAACTGCAACATATCAAGAAATGCTTATCATTTTAACGACACTTGCCCTACTTGGAGAGGCACTCAGTTACACATTCCTTGCCAAAAACCAATTCCTCTTCTACAACAAATACCACAAGAATTCCAGACTAACACTAAAAGATGACGATTGGGGTGGTATGATCGGCTACAACGGAGCTTATTACCGTGGCCAGATCTGGATCTTGGAACCTGGATGGAGAACTCCGGGATGCTACTACTTGACCAATGAGAAGTGGACAAACTGGAGGATGACGAACTCTAATCACAAACTAGGTGCGTGGAACACTAAAATTGAAGATAAGCAGCTTTGGAAATTTATTCCTTCGGGAAAAAATGACGACTATTTCTACATCAGTAGCTGTAAGTATGAAAAGGACAGGGTGGTGAATCCAGCGAAGAAACAGAGTGAAGTGAAAATCTGGGGTGGAGATGCGTTCAGTGATGCTCAACTCTGGCGAATGGTCCCCAGGTTCAATGTGACCGTCTCTACTGAATATAGTGGTTCTACTAGGGTTGACATATGGAATCAACAAGGGAAGGAATGGGAGTTTAGACAATCTTATGGACTGTACCGGGATCCTTTAGCCCCTGTTCCCATTTCTAACATGGGACCATACGAAGCTGCGCTCAGAAGCTCCCTCAAGAAGCGTTGCTGGTGAACAACGTGAGCAAGGAGAACTCCGATGGGTTCATGGAATACATGGATGAGGCTCTAGCCAGAGGCAGGAGCGTGTGGAGGTTTGAAGAAGATGTGGGAGTGGAGATGGTCGGGGATGGTGAAGGCTGAGGTGCCAGCCGGACATAGGTGCATAAACTTTCACCACTATGCGGTATTTACGGAGACCTTAGGAGGGGCATACTCGGTTAACCTCAGAGCTGCTAATAAGGTTATTTGTAGTGAGGATGATTATATTTACGATGATGATTTTATTTTCAATAACGACTATTATACGTCATACTTACCTTCCAGAAAGCCCTCAGAAGTGAGACGCCTTGAGTGAAGAAATGTCACCTCTGTAGTATTTCCCCTTTATTTTCAAAAGTGCCATAACATTTTTACATCAAATCATTTTTATGTTACCGTTGTTAGTAAATCAAAAGATCCCAAAGTCAGCTTTCAGTGGCATTTGTGCCTAGTGTGGATCTGGGGACAGCAGTCCCCAAAAATAGTAAAATTTCTTCAGTACCAATCACTCCAATGACAAATATAATATACCTATGCCCCCAGATCAATATCATGATTAATTGGTCGCCCCCGAAAGTGAATTTGGTCTCCCTATTTTAGCCACATAATTTAATTAAGAAATTTTGTCAAATTTTTAAAATCTTGTCAAATTTTGTCAAATTTTTAAAATCGAAAGTTCATTGCAAAATCTAAAACCTATATGCATCTATATGCATCTAAACGCGCATCTGAAATTACTAAAATTTATGTTCAATCACTTACCATGCCAGTACCTATAGTAAAGTACCTACTTATTAGTACTCAGTGTGAAAAGTCCAACAATATCAACAGAAACGGATCAATGAATATCTTCTCGCTTGAACGTGAAGTGTTGTCACGTTTGAACCAAATTACCTCCTAGGTAATAGGTGTGAATCGCCGTTTATTTCATTTATTTCATCATCTTTATTCAGCTATGTAAAAATATATCTGCTTGTCTCAAAAGTCTCGAAGTAACGTATCGGATTACTCATCTTGATATAGCAACAATCATACTCTCCTCCTCACTGCGTTGAGACTACAAATCTAATTTGATTAGGGTCCAAATCGAATGAAACCAAGAGATATTATTCAAACTTAATTACGACCAACGTTAAAGTAACATTTTCGTTCGTTTGGGGGGTCAGATTCATGCAACCTGCGAACGCGTTCGTCTTGAGCTCGCTCTTAATAAGATTACGACAAGGAACAGGAATTGCTATCACCTAGCAGTAGCACAAGCTGCACGTTAAACAATCGATGATTTCGATATAGAGTTGTAAGTATCAAGTAGGTAGGTACTGGCATTCTAGGTATTATAAAAAATTGATCGAATGATGAATTGTTGTTAATAGTGTTAAGTTTTAACGAAATAATTGACAAAAAATAACTTTTTGATTTATCCACTCAAATTTGGTCGCCCCCATATGAGCCTTCGTTCGCCATGATATTGATTAGGGCCTATGCCAATCCTAATTTTTGCTCAATGCTCATGTCCCTATGAAATATTTCACCCAAATCTCCAGCCCCATTCAAAATACCCCTTGTTTGCCCAAATTTTCCCCATCAGCTCTACTGACGAAGGTGACCACATTTGGAAGAGTAACAGTTCATAGTTTTGTTCAAACATACGTAAATTGTAAAGTTTCAAAGTGATTATGAATTATTCTGTTTTGTCTGACGTCTGTGTATTTTTTCTCAAGCACCTATTTCTGATTTAACAGTAGTGTACACACAACCCAAAATTCATCGCGATCTCTACTATACTAACCCATCCTCTCCTCAATGCTTTTATGCAAATTGCAAATGGGAGAAGGAAAAGTTATGCTTTCTGCTGTGGAAGTGGTAGATTTTTCAGTATGTTGTTCAGAATATATTTAATTTTAATCAATGGGGGATGGCTGGTTATTCAGGGGCTTGGGGATAAGGCGAAACTTGGCGAATAATCCCCTTTTTTCGGGTGAGAAAATGACGGTCGTATGAAAGTATACAATAGTACAATGACCCCCCGCTGAAACCAGATACTTTGCAGACTATCTGAGATAGTTTTATTCCTGGGATCATGTCTCATGTATTGTAATACCTTAGGAGGTTTATTTATAACATTGTGGCATATTTAGCCGGGGGCTGGACCATCGATCTCTAACTCAATATCAAATCATCATTTATAACGCTTACGTGAAATGGCCATAAAAGTCAGGAAACTGTGAATGCCGAAAGTATGGACAAGAACAGATGGGACCAGTAAAAGCAGTTAGCGTCCATAAAGGTTGTAATTTGATTTTGTGGATTTTTCGGAAAAATCACCATGACAGTTCAAAATGACGTCATTATCATATGTTTACTAGAGTAATGACTTGAGAAAGATTCCCAAATTACAACCAACCAAATTTATAAGCACCAAAATTTTGCTCATAAATATATCTCTAAGGTATCCATAAAAAGGTAAAAGTCTGTGCTTGATGTTCTGATAGCCGCCATTCGGCGGCTAAGGTAAGTAACTATAAATAACTATAGTGTTCTGATAACCGCCCTTGAAGCGGCTGAAAGCACTTATGGCTGAATCAGTGGACCATTCTTGAGTGACAGTCAGATTGAAAGTTTAAGGATCATGAAAGCATGAAAATTGGTGAGGACGGACGGGCACCGGCCGTCATTTTCGCGACTGATATTATAAAGGAGAAATCGGGCACTTTCAGAAATTACAGTAGTTGTATTGTAAATCTGTACCTCATATACACAAATCCTATTTCTCACCTTTCCAACCACAATCTCTGCCAACCCTCTTCAATGCCTTTTGTAAAACAAAAGGCGTTGAGGAGGAAAAATTCCCTAACGAATAACATAGTATCTCAATGAAGTACTACATACATGTCTCAGTGATACTTTTGCATAATGACACCATGGTCTTACTTTCCCGACTCCACCGGCCGGCTTGTCGACCAGCCAAGCCCTGAAGATCCAACTGGCTTGCCCAGCTAACCAGCGGTGTCGAGATTGTAAGCCCGTCCATGAAGAATTCGGATATCATTATCGACAAATTTTTCCTATATTTCCTTCTTCGACTAAATTCTCCAGTTCAGTCATCATACATCATCATGCAATCAAATATCTCATTACCATTGTCCCATACTTGCTAAATTGGAATCAATCAAATTTGATGAATAAATCCTTGCAAAGATTTAGCAGATAACACAAAATGAATCTTAATGACATAGTTTCATCATTATTATAAAGAGATTAAGGCAGTTGAAGCACCGTGTAAGCGCAACCCCAAACGCCGGCTAAAAACAGGTTAATCCGCGATTTTTGCAGGGTAGTAGAAAAATAAATTCCCTCTAGAGAAGCATTATTTTTATTTGAATTTAGGCTTTGATTTTCGTAATTAATATAAAGTTGGAAAAGGAATCGCGAAAAACAATATCGAGTTCGAATTTATTCACCAGTTGCGATCGTTGCTATGGTTATTGGTGATTGCGCGCAACTTTGCACGTGCATTTAACGAAGAACCTGCCATTTCTTTATTGTATTTTATTTTGGAAACAGTTTCCAATATTTGAATTCATAATTTACGTTCTCAATGGAATTACAGTTTGGTAAAAGATTACGACAGAAACTATCGCTCTAATCACTGTGGCAGGAGAAAAGGTAAGACTTGAGCATTTTGTTTCATTGTAAAATCAGCGATAATTCTTCCATGTGAAGATATTCGTAGTTTCGATGTTTTTTTGCGGGGATGCGACAGAAGGAGGAATTTTCAATTACTCAAGTTAGGAGTGGGTTCAAAACAGATGAAAATGCGGGCAATTTTGATTTCAATGAGCTTGGATTCAAATCTGTTGCCAATCTTCCGAATCGGAACTTGTATTGGAAAACCGTGTTTCTTGAGTTCTTCTTATTTACTATTATGTGCCTCGACATTAATATACAATCGCAAAATTTGCCATATTTATTTGTTACATTCCATCCTATTCAAATATTTCGTAATTTCGTTACGTTGCACCTACCCCAGTAACAGAAAAATTGCATCAATGACTTCGTTCAATTTATTGAACGTCAACTAACTATACGTCAATTTAAGAAAAAACCCAACGGGTTTCTCTCATGCTTTCATATGTAGCGTGGTTTCTTCAGGAAAGTTTTATAAATCCATTTGTCGTATTATACACACCGCATAAACGAAATTACCCTGTAAAGGCTGTAGCAATTTGGTTGCCGTGACAACAGCAGGGCCCACGACTAACATACTAAAATATAAAGTTCCGTGTTGTCAGTAGTTTCTATAGCTCCCCTTGCTCATCAGGCTGAGTCACTGGCTGCACGCCTGGCTGTTCAGTGAAAGTTTCAATCACAAGTTAACAACTTCTCTGTAAATATTGAGCCATAATGACGTAAAACTTTAATGTAGCCTATTTTAGAACATGGCCATACAAAGTGACTAAGGTTATGTTTATTAATCAAATAAAGGTTTTATTAGGTTATCCTCAGCAAGGCGAGGTATTGGCTGTTAGATTACAATGTGCGAACAAAATGGCAAAACTGGGTGCGTCTTCTCAAACAGATCCCAAAACATTATGCTCACCTTTTCAAGTCCATTGTTCGAAGCAGACTGGAATACTCCTTACCTGTACAATTTGGAACCCCACACTAACGAAGTGATGATCAAAGGCTAGAATCACCACAAAAGAGCCTTCACCCGTCAAATACCCGGCTGCAAAGTCCCAGTTATTAGGATGCCTAAAAAAGTTAGATCTCATGTCAATCAGAGACGCCGACAAAGATACATCGTCATACAGGTTTGGAAAGATTCTCCAAAGTGTTGCTCCCAATGACCTTCAACTGAAGTCATACGAAAACATCGACTAGGAACTCGATGCTTTGTTCCACCTCTACCCAAAGAAAGCCCATCTTACGCCAAGTCACTGTTTGATAAATCATTCATGTGGCTGGCCCAAAGCTTTGGAACATTCTCCCCTGTAGCGTCACCTGTGCTCCGTCCATCAGTCTTTGAAATCGAGACTAACATCCCAAATCAGAGCACGTCCCAGTCAACCACCAGTACCCGGGTATACCTCGCCCAATTCAAACTCGCTACTGGACTGGAGTACTGGTGGTCTACAACAGATGGTCTAACTCGGATTTCCAGCAAGAACCAACATACAAGAGGTACAAGAGGAAGGTGCATCTGCGAGTCCAGCATTTTCGATGATAATCAGTTCTTATCGCGGTGGAGGGACTGGTTGTCAGTACCTGCAGTGGAGGACCTGAAAGGGGTGAAAATTTTTTGGGGCAAAAAAAAAAGTGGGAAATTTTAAAAAATTTTTCAATTGAATTGGGCTTTCCAAAAACTTTCGGGGGGAGTTTTATTTTCCCCCAAGGTTTCAATGTGACCTCTCTACTGAAAAAGTGGTTCAAAGGGTTGAATATGGAATAAAAAGGAAAGGAATGGGGTTTTAGACAATCTTATGGACTGTACTGAATCCTTTAGCCCCTGTTCCCATTCCTAACATGGGACTGCTACGAAGCTGCGCTCAGAAGCTCCCTCTCCAAGAAGCGTTGCTGGTGAACAACGTGAGCAAGGAGAACTCCATGGGTTCATGGAATACATGGATGAGGCTCTACAGAGGCAGGAGCGTGTGGAGGTTTGGAAGAGTAGCATGTGGGAGTGAGATGGTCAGATGGTGAAGGAGGTGCCAGCTGACATAGGTGCATAAACTTTCACCACTATGCGGTATTTACGGAGACCTTGGAGGGCATCTCGGTTAACCTCAGAGCTGCTAATAAGGTTATTTGTGGGGATGATTATATTTACGATGATGATTTTTTTTAAAAAGACTTTAATCTCTTACCTTCCAGAAAGCCCTCAGAAGTAGAAAGTAAAAAAAATGCCCCTCTATAGTTTTTCCCCCTTTTTTTCAAAAGTGCCATACTTTTTTAACCCCAAATCATTTTTATTTTTTTAGTAAATAAAAAGACCCCAAAGTCAGCTTTCATGGCATTTGTGCCTAGGGATCTGGGGACGAGTCCCCAAAAAAAAAATTTTAAAATCCTAAAAAAATTTAAAATTCCCTATGAATCAATATATGATTTGTCCCCCCCCGAAAGTAATTTGGTCTCCATTTTACCATAATTTAATTAAAAAATTTTGTCAAATTTTAAAATCTTGTCAAATTTGTAAAATTTTAAAATCGAAAGTTCATTGCAAAATCTAAAACCTTTCATCTATTTTTAAACGCGCATCTGGAAATTACTAAAATTTATGTTCACTCTACCATGCTATACCTATAGTAAAGTACTACTTATTAGTACCAGTGAAAGTCCAACAATATCAACAGAAACGGATCAATGAATATCTTCTCGCTTGAACGTGAAGTATTTGTCATTTGAACAAATTACCTCCTAGGTAATAGTGAATCGCCGTTTATTTCATTTATTTCATCATCTTTATTCAGCTATGTAAAATATATCTGCTTGTCTCAAAAGTCTCGAAGTAACGTATCGGATTACTCATCTTGATATAGCAACAATCATCTCCTCCTCACTGCGTTGGAGGCTGCATATCTAATGGATTAGGGTCCAAATCGAATGAAACCAAGTGATATTATTCAAACTTAGTACGACCAACGTTAAAATAACATTTTCGTTCGTTTGGGGGTCAGATTCATGCAACCTGTGAACGTTCGTCTTGAGCTCGCTTTCTTAATAAGATTACGACAAAGGAACAGGAATTGCTATCACCTGGCAGTAGCACAAGCTGCACGTTAAACAATCGATGGATTTCGATGATATAAGGTAGTAAGGTACTAGTAGGTAGGTACTGGCTTTCTAGGTATTATAAAAATTGATCGAATGATGAATTGTTGTTAATAGTGTTAAGTTTTAACAAAAATTGATTGACAAAAATAACTTTTGATTTATCCACTCAAATTTGGTCGCCCCATATGAGCCTTCATTTCGCCATGATGATTAAATTTTCTATGCCAATCCTAATTTTGCTCAATGCTCATGTCCCTATGAAATATTTCACCAAATCTCCAGCCCCATTCAAAATACCCCTTTGTTTGCCCAAATTTTCCCATCAGCTCTACTGACGAAGGTGACCACATTTGGAAGGTAACAGTTCATAGTTTGTTCAAACATACGTAAATTGTAAAGTTCAAAGTGATTATGAATTATTCTGTTTTGTCTGACGTCTGTATTTTTTCAAAGCACCCTGGTTTCTGATTAACAGTAGTGTACACACAACCCAAAATTCATCGCGATCTCTACTATACTAACCCATCCTCTCCTCAATGGCACTATGCAAATTCTGCAAATGGGAGAAGGGAAAAGTTATGCTTTCTGCTGTGGAAGTGGTAGATTTTTCCAGTATGTTGTTCAGAATATATTTAATTTTAATCAATGGGGATGAGCTGGTTATTCAGGGTTAGGATAAGGCGAAACTTGGCGAATAATCCTTTTCGGGTGAGAAAATGACGGTCTATTTATGAAAGTATAATAATAGTACAATGACCCCCGCTGAAACCACAGATACTTTGCAGACTATCTGAAAGGATAGTTTATTCACTGGACTATGTCTCATGTATTGTAATACCTTAGGAGGTTTATTTATAACATTGTGGCATATTTAGTCGGGGGCTGACCATCGATCTCTAACTCAATATCAAATCATCATTGCATAACGCTTACGTGAAATGGCCATAAAGTCAGGAAACTGTGAATGCCGAAAAGTATGGACAAGAACAGATGGAACCCGGTAAGCTTAGTTAGCGTCCATAAAGGTTGTAATTTGATTTTGTGGATTTTTCGGAAAAATCACCATGACAGTTCAAAAAATGACGTCATTATCATATGTTTACTAGAGTAATGACTTGAAAAGATTCCAAATACAACCAACCAAATTTGTAAACACCAAAATTTTACTCCACATAAATATATCTCCTAAGGTATCCATAAAGGAGGTAAAAGTCTGTGCTTGATGTTCTGATAGCCGCCATTCGGCGGCTAAGGTAAGTAACTATAAATAACTATAGTGTTCTGATAACCGCCCTTGAAGCGGCTGAAAGCACTTATGGCTGAATCAGTGGACCATTCTTGAGTGACAGTCAGATTGAAAGTTTAAGGATCATGAAAGCATGAAAATTGGTGAGGACGGACGGGCACCGGCCGTCATTTTCGCGACTGATATTATAAAGGAGAAATCCGGGCACTTTCCAGAAATTACAGTAGTTGTATTGTAAATCTGTACCTCATATACACAAATCCTATTTCTCACCTTTCCAACCACAATCTCTGCCAACCCTCTTCAATGCCTTTTTGTAAAACAAAAAGGCGTTGGGGAGGGAAAAAATTCCCCTTAACGAATAACATAGTATCTCAATGAAGTGTCATCATACATCATCATGCAATCAAATATCTCATTACCATTGTCCCATACTTGCTAAATTGGAATCCAATCAGAATTGATGAATAAATCCTTACAAAGATTTAGCAGATAACACAAAATGAATCTTAATGACATAAGTTTCATCATTATTATAAAGGATTAAGGCAGTTGAAGCACCGTGCTTGGCGCAACCCAAACGCCGGCTAAAAACGGAGTTGAAATCCCGCGATTTTTTGCAGTGTAGTAAAAAAATAAATTTCGTCTAGGTAAGTATTATCTTTATTTGAATTTAGGCTTTAAATTTTCCGTAATTAATGCTCAAAGTTGGAAAAAGTATCGCGAAAAACAAGATCGATTTTAAGGATTGATTCACCAGTTGCGCACGTTGCTATGGTTGCTATGATTGCGCGCAAAAACTGCACGTGCATTTTGACGAAGAATCTACCATTTCTTTATTGTGTCTTTTGAAACGTTTCCAATGTTTGAATTCATAATTAACGTTCTCAATGCAAATTTCGAGTTTGGTTAAAAGTTTACGACAGAAGACTATCAACTCTTATCACTTTTGTAGGAGAAAAGGTAAGACTTGAACATTTTGTTCCATTGTGAAAATCAGCGATAATTCTTTCGTATTAAGAAATTTGTAGTTATGAAAGTTTATTGCGAGGATTCGACAGGAGTAGGAATTTGAAATTTCTCAAGTTAGAAGTGGGTTCTAAACAGATGAAAATGCGGACAATTTTTGATTTCAATGAGCTTGATTCAAATCTGTTGCCAATCTTTTCTCGAATCGGAACTTTGTATTGGAAAACCATTGTTCTTGAGTTCTTCTTATTTACTGTTATGTGCCCTCGACATTAATATACAATCGCAAAATTTGCAACATTTATTTATATTCAAATCCTATTCAAATATTTCGTAATTTCGTTACGTTGCACCCCCACCCCAGTAACGAAAAAATTGCATCAATGACTTCGTTCAATTTATTGAACGTCCAATAACTATACGTCCAATTTTAAGAAAACCCAACGGGTTCTCTCGTACTTTCATATGTAGCGTGGTTTCTTCGGGGAAGGATTTTATGAAATCCGACACGTATTATGAAAATACACCGCATAAACGAAATTACCCTGTAAAGGCTGTAGCAATTTGGTTGCCGTGACAACAGCAGACCCCACGACTAACATACTAAAATAAAGTTCCGTGTTGTCAGTAGTTTCTATAGCTCCCGCTTAGCTCATCAGGCTGAGTCACTTGGCATACGCCTGGCTGTTCAGTGAAAGTTTCAATCACAAGTTAACAACTTCCTCTGTAAATATTGAGCCATAATGACGTAAAACTTTAATGTAGCCTATTTTAGAACATGGCCATACAAAGTGACTAAAGGTTATGTTTATTAATCAAATAGAGTGGTTTATTAGGTTATCCTCAGCAAGGCGAGGTATTGGCTGTTAGATTACAATGTGCGAACAAAATGGCAAACTGGGTGCGTCTTCTCAAACAGATCCCAAAACATTATGCTCACCCTTTTCAAGTCCATTGTTCGAAGCAGACTGGAATACTCCTTACCTGTACAGTTTGGAACCCCACACTAACGAGTGATATCCAAAGGCTAGAATCACCACAAAGAGCCTTCACCCGTCAAATACCCGGCTGCAAAAGTCCCAGTTATTGGGAATGCCTAAAAAGTTAGATCTCATGTCAATCCAGAGACGCCGACAAAGATACATCATCATACAGGTTTGGAAGATTCTCAAGGGTATTGCTCCCAATGACCTTCAACTGAAGTCATACGAAAACATCCGATAGGAACTCGATGCTTTTGTTCCACCTCTACCCAAGAAAGCCCCATCTTACGCCAAGTCACTGTTTTGATAAATCATTCGCTGTGGCTGGCCCAAAGCTTTGGAACATTCTCCCCTGTAGCGTCACCTGTGCTCCGTCCATCGAGTCTTTGAAATCGAGACTAACATCCCAAATCAAGAGCACGTATCCAGATCAACCACCAGTACCCGGGTATACCTCGCCCAATTCAAACTCGCTACTGGACTGGAGTACTGGTGGTCTACAACAGATGGTCTACCTCGGATTTCCAGCAAGAACCAACATACAAGAGGTACAAGAGGAAGGTGCATCTGCGAGTCCAGCATTTTCGATGATAATCAGTTCTTATCGCGGTGGAGGGACTGGTTGTCAGTACCGCGGTGGAGGGACTGGTTGTCAGTACCGTGGTGAAGGGACTGGTTGTCAGTACCGCGGTGGAGGGACTGGTTGTCAGTACCACAGTGAAGAGACTTGTTGTCAGTACTGCGGTGGAGGGACTGATTGTCAGTACCGCGGTGGAGGGACTGGTTGTCAGTACCACAGTGAAGGGACTGGTTGTCAGTATCGCGGTGGAGGGACTGGTTGTCAGTACCGCGGTGGAGGGACTGGTTGTCAGTACCGCGGTGGAGGGACTGGTTGTCAGTACCGCGGTGGAGGAACTGGTTGTCAATACCGTGGTGAATGGACTGGTTTTCAGTAACGTGGTGAAGAGACTTGTTGTCAGTACCGTGGTGGAGGGACTGGTTGTCAGCACCGCGGTGGAGTGACTGGTTGTCAGTACCGCGGTTAAGGGACTGGTTGTCAGTACCGTAGTGGGGGCACTGGTTGTCAGTGTGGCAGTGAAGAGACTGGTTTACAGTACCGTGGTGAATGGCCGGTTTTAAGGCACGAACGATACATGATATGATAGCCATTCAAATGACTGGAACACTTCTCTTGTAATCTGTTTGTCATGCACTTCTCCGATTCTAACGAGTAGATACATACCACTGCTAAAGTGGTCTTTTCACTGTTCACTACACCGTGATTATCGTCAAGTTTGATGAACACTTTTAAAAAGTTTAACAAATTCGCACGGTGGACTTGGTAAAATTTATGAATAAAAGTTTAAATTATCATTTCGTGATTTTGTAAAAGCCAACTATCGGACCTTTGTGTCGGAAATCTATTGATCTTTGTGCAATGTGCATCACAATCCGAAATTTGCAAGTAGGTACCTACACATGTCATTTTGTCACATAGGTCTCAGATGTGATTCATGTTCACAAGCTATCATAGCAAAATAATGTGGTCAATTCAAGAAGTCGGAAGAAATTTTGGAAACTTGGCACAATGTCATATTCTATCAAACATTAAAAGCAATGAAAATTGAAATGATGATGATACGAAATATTGAATATTCTTACTTTAACGATTAACAATACCTATAGAGCTATAGGCCTACCACAATAGCACAATGTCCAATACCCAATCATTCCAGATATATTCTCATTGTTGGAATGAAGGTTAGGCGCTTCGGTGTGAAATGACTTTCAGGAACTTTGCTCTTTAGAAGAAATGATGAAAGATCGAACATCTTATATACCGTGTCATACGGTAACTTGTGTACTGTACACAGCAGCGTTTGAATTTTAAAAATATGCTAACTTTTCGCTATTTTCTATGTAATTTGCTAAAAAGAAGTACGAAAAGCTTATTTGCTATCATCGTGAATCAAATCTGCCGCAAATTTTAGATCTTGAAATCCAAAGTTGGTAGGTTCTAGGTAGGTACTTACTACTTAGGTACATGCGTACATATATTGCGAGGAAGTACATTAACAGACAATGAAAATGATAACAACTCTGTTCGCAAATTTCTAAAATCGTCACAAATAGGTGTGTATAATGGGTTGTTGTGCGTGTGTGTTATGAATGAATGAGCATGTATAAAATACATAGACACGCGCCTATCGAGTCCATTTTGGGATACTTCCAGAGGGAGTAAGCCCGAGGGATGTATCCGGTTTTGGCCCAAGCCCGTAGGGCGAGGGTCTAAACCAATATGAACCCGATCATATATTATAGACCCGCATGAAAACGTCAGAGGGTTCTATAAATGTATATATGTGTATTAGATGTGTACCCTAAACATCGATTGTATTTTGTACTCACGTTCCTGAGGTCCTCGTGGAAGCTCCCTATCTTGCTTCTCCCCGTCATCGAGTAGGCGGGGGCGGAGGATCGGGCTGGAGAGAAGGCTAAAACGTTAGGGGTTATAACAAGATAGCGAGAAGAAACAAAATTTGACAAACCGACAGATAGCGACAACAAACCAAATGGAAAAAAACCTTACGTGCTTTCAACGCGGTTCGAATCTACCGCAAATTTAAGTCTCCATATCCTACGAGACGCCAACAAGATACTGCGAACTTCCACCAAATACTAAGGTTTCGTAAAGAAGAAAACCCAAAATTAATAACGTACAAACGATAGATCGTCGTGTCTCGACTTTTTAAGGCGCGGCGTATTTTTTTCGTGAAAAAAAAGTTGCCCACAGGTGTCGTATGCGCCTCAAAAAGTCGGGACCCCACGGTACTACAGTGCTAGAGATATCTCACCTCCTACACCACTCCCCACACAGGAAGGAATGTTGTAGTTGTTGGGAGCGGGGGTGCTGTCGTGGTTAAACCTCCGAGTCCGCATTCCGAAGGAGTAGCCGGAAACCTTCGTCGTGGACTTCCGTTCCGGCGCGTAGTGACCTGCCGGCAGTGTGATAAGTGTACTTATTGTTATAACTCTTTATATTGAACAGAGTGTAGAATAGCGAGGCAAAGGTCTGACGAATAATCAACGCACTGGAAGCTTTGGGATGCTGTAAACTAGGATTGGGGTAAAAAGATAAAAAGATAAAAGTAGCATGTTCATCACCAAAAACAGGAGTTCCGATTTTTAGGTCCCTTTGGCATGGGTGCGACTTAATTTCACCTGTCTAATAACATGTTAACATAATACGATAGGCTCTAAAGCCCATTTTAAATTAGATCATAACTGCGTTGAAGTGTGGAGACATGTCAGTGCCTCCCTGTGCCACCTTTTCCTTAGCAACTGAGTGTCCTGACGATTACCAACCTCCTCATGCATCATAATAGCACACAATATGTACACATACCCTACTAATATACAAATAACACAATATAATGATCCGTAATGCGCTGCAAGCTGGATGTTTATATTGTTATGTACTCGATTATTGCAGCGTGTGAAATCACCAATAGTACGGTCAATATTGATCGGAGATATCTCGCGAGGCCGGTTACTCTTTGAGTAGGTACGAGGGTTGCGCAGGTCAATTTCCAGCAGGTCAATATCATACCAAAAACGAAACGACACAATATGCTAATATGTTCTATAGATTATAGTAATCTAATTTTCAAAACCATTCTTCATTGGAGAACATTTTGCACCTTCCTGCTTTACCACAAATTTCAGATTAGTTCATTATTAGGTAGTTAGATAGTGAGAACTGAGATGGAGCACAGTATAGCACACAGCTCATATAGTCATTCACTCATACGTCACCTTGGAAAGTACCTATGGATTATTGCTTTCATGAACAAAACAGACAAATCAATTTTACAAATAATCGCTGAATGTTTGCTTGCGATAAAGTAATTAGCGGTTAGTACTTTTCAACGTGTAATAAAAGTTCATATAACCATGAGCATCCAAGCTTTCAGTATTCTAGTAAAGAAGCTGTCTTTGTGAGAATGACAGTAAGAAGGAACCTGAGTCAAAGCAAGTTTTAACATGATAATACTTCAAAACAAGAGTATTTACATTTATGCAAAGCATTAAAGGATTATAACGTAATAGGCTGAAAACAAAAACAATGAAAATTTCAACAACAACAAAAAATATTTCAACATAAGGCGAGCTTGTAAAGACCGAAAAATTAAACGCATCATTGTTAGATTAACTCAACACAGAAATTAATAACTCATGTCGAGTTATTACTGAGAAATTGTACAATTTATCATTTTGAGAAATTAATTTGATAAAAGGATAAAGATGAAGTAGATCATTGTAGTCAGTGTTTATTATTATAATTGTGAAGAATTTCCTGCTGATTCGAAGATGTTATTTAATTTTGTACGGATGAACAACGTTTCGTGAGAATAGAAAGCCAACTATTCCGGGAAATGTCACTCCTAAGTCACGGAAAATAACAAGAAATAAGAATTGCGCCTGTCATAGTGCAATTCAATTATTTGTCTGTTGATCCCATATATGCAGGCGCTTAATTTCCCTTCCCGTAGTACTCGATTTTACCTTAGAATTATGATGCATCATAGAAATAAATATATGTATATGGATAGCCAAAAACAATTGAAAATTGTTTGGGTTTCGCAGCCACTCCAATAACAAAAATTATACGATTAAAAATATTGATATGACTTTTAATCGCAGCCCGTCCGTGGCGGTGTGCTTTGGTTACTAAGAAATGAGCAGAACTTAACATTCAACATCTCACTGCCGTTTGAATCATACCTCTTTCAATTAACTAATAAAGCGTGAGTTAACGCGTAAAGCAAGTACCTATAATTTTTAGCATTCTATTAAGTGTGATTTCACGTGAAAAGGCTTGAAAGCATGCTATATGCTAAAATTAATCGTACATTCATCCCTATTTGATGATTCAAATCGCCAATTTGCAGCGACTTTGAGGGTCATAAAAATTTAAAACATGAGTCCACTAAGCTTTGATAATGCATGATTTTAAGCCGGTAGGAAACACGCCGTCACATAAGTTATTATGGTTGGCAGGTTGGAGTGACAGCATCACGACTGTGAAGATGTTCGACAAAAATGAAGTGGAAAGTTTTCACGAGAGTACAATTCAATAAGTTCACATCATATGCGTGACCAAGACATTTCTCCGTAACCAAAGCACACCGCCACGGACGGGCTGCGATTAAATGTCATATCAATATTTTTAATCGTATAATTTTTGTTATTGGAGTGGCTGCGAAACCCAAACAATTTTCAATTGTTTTTGGCTATCCATATCACTCTTTTTTGGCATAAAACTTACGACAATCACTTCAAGTTGTGATTATTGCTTCAATTGGTCAATTATCTCATCAAGCAGTTTACAACCGTTACTCAAATTGAACGTATAAAACGTAATTTTAGTGTCAGTTAATTCCCGCCCTGGCCAGGGCGGTAACCCCCCCGCGGTAAAAAAAGAAAAAGAAATAGAGAGTCGAGACCTATCTAGAACGATTCGTCGTAAAATTTTAGGTCTAGGACAACCGTTCTTATTGTTACGCGTATACTTAGATCGCACGCTACAGTAACGTAACTGGCCAGGGCTATATGTTAGAGAATTCAGTGTCATAGGGTGATATAATATAGAATATTAATAATAATATAAAGTAAAGTCACACGTGAATAATGTTCGTATGTGCCGCCGTACACAATTAAAAATTAAGCTTGCCAAGAAAATATCAAGAGAAACGAATGCAAAAGGGAGAAATGAGGCAGATTATAATCATAGTTGGTGGAATGTCACTTGTTTGAATGTGCCCGCAATTTTCCAATAAATGCGCGTCCTTTATTAAGGCGTTACACACTTGATGATCTTTTTATTTTGTTTCGTCATAGCTTGAGAAATATTGACGTTGTTATACAATTCAATCGACAAACACTTTATAGTACCTAGTTGAATCAAAAGATATGACCTAAGTTCATGAAGTTATGAATATTCTGGACTTGGTTTTTTGTTCATACTTTCTTTAACAAATTCAAATTTACATAGCCACTCTTTATAATATAAAATTCCAGGCTACTTTGGAGCTTGATATTTTCAAGGTTCAATCAATTTCAAGCCCTCTAGTTCAAAGGATTTTTATACTGTATTTAAAGGCTTCTAAATTTGCTTTCTTATTGGAAAACCAGTGTAAATATCCGCCCGTTTCTCACGTTATATAATAGATTAATCAAACACCCTATGGATACGTTGATATCAATTATCACACTCGCCTTCGGCTCGAGTGATAATTGGAATTATAGCACTCGCCTTCGGCTCGAGCAATAATTCGATTATAACATGTGTCATGTAATTTGAATGTATGTTAAGTGAGTTCGGTAATTTAGCGGTGTGCTTGGTAGAGTGGACTTGATTCCTGCATGTCATTCATGACATCCAGGGTTCGAGTCTCGGGGAAATCCTCACTCATAAAAGCGATGAACGTGCCAAGCTAACCTTGGTAGTCCACCTCTCCCCATTCTAATACTAGGTATTGATGTTCAAGGACACATTTCGTTGGGTGTAGCCAGTAGCTCGTTAATGACTCTTACTTAATTACCGGTTATTTACCGTTTATTAACGGTGGCCAACTGGCCGAAAAGCGCTTTGTCCGTTAATAAAACGGTATTAGCGCTAATTATCGCTCTCAGAGTATTTTGCACCGATACGAAACTTCAATTCATTTTTATTTTCAAAAGTTCTTTAGCGATGAAATGCGAGTTTTAAATCGAGATATTCTGGGATTTTAAGGACCACATTTTAGTCTCTAATGCGTAAGCCAATTTAGATTGGTGACAAAGCTATGAACTGGACCCATTTAGTCTCTAATCCCTCTGAGTAATATTTTGCTAATATTATTCATCGTAAAGCTTGTTATATTTTGCATTTAAACGGTGCGTCAATTCTGTCTATTGTGACGGTTGGCTACCATTAGACGGTTGGCTTGGGATTATGAACCCTTTGTTTTACTGTTTTACAAGGATTATTATTAAGTGCACAAGAAGTTGATCCAAGACAATTGAAAGTAATTATAACTTGAACCCGGACGGGTCAACATCGTTTACTAATATTGAGTGTATTTGAGAATTGAGCGGTTACAAAGCGGTTGTGATTGGTTCTCCTTTGAGAAGGAGAACCAATCACAATGAGACATAGGGAAATAGGGTCCAATCATACGGTTGGAAACTTTAGATACAGTACAATCTGTTAGACCACTGTGATCTACAAAACTGTTATTATTGTTATATGAAATTATACTTACTTGTTAAGTTGTTAAGTTGTTACGAACCCACTTGTCTACTTTCGCTCATCACAGACCAACATAATTTCACTACAATACTTATAGTTCTAACCCTTTCATATTATACTCTTACATTATTACTACTAATAATAGTGCAGTGGTATTTCAACTTGTCGCTCTGACAGAAGCGTATCTGAAATTGCTAACAGATATCGTTTCAGCTTTTATAACGGACGATACTTTGAACCCCTATCCTTTTGCTTGATTCGTGATTCGTTTATTTGTTGTATCTTTTTTGTTTCTTCGATCTTTTTTGTTTCTTGAAATCATTTTTGTTTGTTTCGGAAAGGTATTGTTAGACCAGTATCACGCCAACTGCCTACGAGTGCAGCAGTACCACGCCGACTACATGCCACTTTTGCTTTTTACTGATTAACTCTTATTACTTATATTTATTCTGAGTGTGACACGCCGGCGTTTTAAAGCGTGTATCTTGCGTGATGCACTGATACTGGATACTGATTACTGGTCTGATGCTTTCGCTTCATTTCGCCCCTTGCAGTTTCGTAAACCCATTGATTCAACATATATTCAGGGGGACTGAAAAGAATATGACTGAAAAATCCACGAAAAATGATAATGCTTTACCGTTATTGGAGAACGCTGCGAAGACAAAAACAGGCTTAGCATCAGTTGATTTCTCAAATCTCAAGCTTACACGACGAGATAAGTTTCTCTTTGCTGTTGCGTGGTGCACCGTATTCGGCGATGCAATTGAGATTTATATTGCAGGTATTTGAAGATAGAATTTGATACTACTGAATTAAGAAATGAATAATTAATCAATGAATCAATTATTACTAAATCATTGCTATCCAATCTTATCTCTACTGATTATCATTAATTGTTTGCACTCTACTGTGTCTAGCTCAAAAACTTTAATGTGACAGTGCTGGAAAATACGTAAATACCTAGATTGTGAAGATTTAGACCTTTATCGTTACCTCTGCAATACGCAGGTGTTTTCACACAAGCTGTTGCTACTGAGTTAGGTGTAACCAGAATGCAGGAGAACCTGCTTGCTGTCAGCACAGCAGTTGCCATGGCATTCTCTAGTTTCGTCCTTGTACCTCTCCTAGGAAGGTTCGTTGGTCAAAAGATGGCTCTTTGGTCTCATCACGAAATTCCAGCCTCTATTATAAACAAAAAAGAGAGACACAACCGATGTTTTTCCTTCCAAATTCCATGATAGCCTAATAAAAATTAATAAGTTGATACAGGTACTCATCAGTTTATCACTCATGAAATAATGAATTCATGTGGCACTATCCATGTTTTTATTGAACTTTTTATGCAAGTTCCAATTTGGTGTTTCTTCATTTTTCATGGTCATTGATTACCAATAAAGTGCGACAAACATTTCAGGTTCTGCAGGCGACGTGTTCTTCTGTTCTCCTTATATGCAACCATCTTTGGAACTATATTTTCAGCCTTAGTTCCAAATATCGACGTCCTCTTGATTTCCCGGTGCATCAGAGGCGCATGTGTACGACTAAACTTTACTGTGGTGAGAATCTTTGTGGCAACGGAAGTTTCAGCATATGACGTTTTCGCTGCAGGATCTTTCGTAACAGTTATTGTGTTTTCTGCCGGTGCTGCATGGTCTGCAATCTTAGGATATCTGCTGCTTGATTTC
>WFMF01000923.1:0-26225 GCA_011033025.1 Beroe forskalii | reverse complement strand
TAGTTTAGAGGCTGTCTTAGACAGGTTCCTGGTTTAGAAGTTAGTTTAGAGGCTGTCTTAGACAGGTTCCTGGTTAAGTTAGTTTAGTTAGTTTAGAGGCTGTCTTAGACAGGTTCTAGTTAAGGTTAGGTCTTCCCTGGTTAAGAAGTTAGTTTAGAGGCTGTCTTAGACAGGTTCCTGGTTAAGAAGTTAGTTTAGAGGCTGTCTTAGACAGGTTCCTGGTTAAGAAGTTAGTTTAGAGGCTGTCTTAGACAGGTTCCTGGTTAAGAAGTTAGTTTAGAGGCTGGTTCCTGGTTAGAAGTTAGTTTAGAGGCTGTCTTAGACAGGTTCCTGGTTAAGAAGTTAGTTTAGAGGCTGTCTTAGACTTGGGTTCCTGGTTAAGAAGTTAGTTTAGGGCTGTCTTAGACAGGTTCCTGGTTAAGAAGTTAGTTTAGAGGCTGTCTTAGACAGGTTCCTGGTTAAGTTAGTTTAGAGGTTGTCTTAGACAGGTTCCTGGTTAGAAGTTAGTTTAGAGGCTGTCTTAGACAGGTTCCTGGTTAAGTTAGAGGCTGTCTTAGACAGGTTCCTGGTTAAGTTTAGAGGCTGTCTTAGACAGGTTCCTGTTAAAAGTTAGTTTAGAGGCTGTCTTAGACAGGTTCCTGGTTAAGTTAGTTTAGGGAAGCTGTCTTAGACAGGTTCCTGGTTAAGAAGTTAGTTTAGAGGCTGTCTTAGACAGGTTCCTGGTTAAGTTAGTTTAGAGGCTGTCTTAGACAGGTTCCTGGTTAAGAAGTTAGTTTAGAGGTTCTGTCTTAGACAGGTTCCTGGTTAAGAAGTTAGTTTAGAGGCTGTCTTAGACAGGTTCCTGGTTAGAGTTAGTTTAGAGTGTCTTAGACAGGTTCCTGGTTAAGTTAGTTTAGAGGCTGTCTTAGACAGGGTTCCTGGTTAGACAGGTCTTAGACAGGTTCCTGGTTAAGAAGTTAGTTTAGAGGCTGTCTTAGACAGGTTCCTGGTTAAGAAGTTAGTTTAGAGGCTGTCTTAGACAGGTTCCTGGTTAAGAAGTTAGTTTAGAGGCTGTCTTAGACAGGTTCCTGGTTAAGAAGTTAGTTTAGAGGCTGTCTTAGACAGGTTCCTGGTTAAGAAGTTAGTTTAGAGGCTGTCTTTAAGACAGGTTCTTAGGTTAAGAAGTTAGTTTAGAGGCTGTCTTAGACAGGTTCCTGGGTTAAGAAGTTAGTTTAGAGGCTGTCTTAGACAGGTTCCTGGTTAAGAAGTTAGTTTAGAGGCTGTCTTAGACAGGTTCCTGTTAAGAAGTTAGTTTAGAGGCTGTCTTAGACAGGTTCCTGGTTAAGAAGTTAGTTTAGAGGCTGTCTTAGACAGGTTCCTGGTTAAGAAGTTAGTTTAGAGGCTGTCTTAGACAGGTTCTAGTTAAGAAGTTAGTTTAGAGGCTGTCTTAGACAGGTTCCTGGTTAGTTTAGAGGCTGTCTTAGACAGGTTCCTGGTTAAGTAGTTTAGGCTGTCTTAGACAGGTTCCTGGTTAAGAAGTTAGTTTAGAGGCTGTCTTAGACAGGTTCCTGGTTAAGTTAGTTTAGAGGCTGTCTTAGACAGGTTCTGTTAGGTTAGTTTAGTTAACAGGTTCCTGGTTAAGTTAGTTTAGAGGCTGTCTTAGACAGGTTCCTGGTTAAGAAGTTAGTTTAGAGGCTGTCATAGACAGGTTCCTGGTTAAGAAGTTAGTTTAGAGGCTGTCATAGACAGGTTCCTGGTTAAGAAGTTAGTTTAGAGGCTGTCTCAGAGTTTGTGTGTCAGAAATCAAACTGATTATATTTCATTACTTGATAGTTCTTCACTGCTGCAGTTGTGCAATGCAGTAAAGAGACTCTACAGAAACAGGGTGAAGTCTTCCTGTGTGGAACTCACTGAGTGCAGACGCCAGCACTGAGTCCGAATGGGGTGTCGTTAGCTCGTGTTATGACTTCCTCCTCGGAGTCGAAGACCAGGATGCTGAGTACAGGTCCGAACACCTCCTCCTTGACTACTGTCATGTCATCTGTGCAGTCCCCCAGCACGGTAGGGGGAATGTAGAGACCTCCTTGGGGAGACATGGGACATGTTCTATGTTATATGTACTTTAAAGCTTTGATAGGTGATAT
Organism: Beroe forskalii; assembly: GCA_011033025.1. NCBI lineage: Eukaryota > Metazoa > Ctenophora > Nuda > Beroida > Beroidae > Beroe > Beroe forskalii. Next base: position 24,102 of record WFMF01000923.1, on the reverse strand, counting down.
TGTGACCAGAATACAGCTGATTTCTACTTAACTATTTAAATATTTTATTCATGTTGTTCATCTCTTCGATTTTATTATAAGAGCTGTGATTTGGAAAGTTGGGAATTGAGATACTGAGATCATGTAATGATCACAACTATAAGAAGGACTTTGCGAGGACCTTCTTGGAGCTCTGGATCTGTGAGAGTGACTGGTTCGCCTCCACAGAGCACCTTAGCCCCCTCCCTCCTGGCGCCCTCCAAGTACTGCACTATCTTATCGTACTGCATGCGGCAGATGGTGGCACCTACTTTGGTGTCCGGGTCCATGGGGTTGCCCACCTTCAGCTTGCGAGTCCTCTCCACCAACTGACTCGTGAAGTCCTCCAGGATGCTCCGGTGCACAAAGACACGAGTACCGTTAGAGCACACCTGAAGGAGAAGGGGTGCTATACGAACTTCAAATAAATTTAAAAGATATCACATCATAACTTCATGAGTTCATAGATTATCAAGTCAATTATATACCTAATATATACTTATATAGAGGCTATTTATTAAGGCCATGGCTTTCTCAGGCCCTATTGCTATCTTGGCTTTTTCGATTATATACTGGCCTAACATGTTGTCTTATTTTTCACCCTGGCCAGGGCGGTAACCCCTGTAGTGAAGATATAGAGAGTTGGAACCTATCTAGAAATATTCGTGATTTCGTGATGAAATTTACTATTGAATTGTTTCACTCACTGCTCCTTGAGAGAAGAAGTTAGCGAGCATGGCAGTGGATACAGCGTTCCTTAGGTCAGCATCTTCGAATATAATGAGAGGCGACTTGCCTCCTAGTTCCAGCGTTACTTTAGTGAGACTTTCAGAGCATGAGGACATTATCTGAGCATGGTGAAAGCAAGGTGAGGAATAATTAATGTTCAGATCGTTGTTATAGATCATACTTTATCAAGGTGCATACAGTACAGTATTACAGTATCAAAATTCATTCATGAAATTGCTGTGATATCTGAAGACAAAGTGCTCAAGTGATAAAAAAAGTGCTCAAGAAAAATGATACTAAAATCTAGATTCATTACTTCATCAATCATCGCTTCAAAACCACACATTTGGCAAGTGCAGCTAAAGAATTGTTTACTTGTTTCTAACCCTCTTGCCTGTTGGAACAGATCCAGTGAAACTGATCTTAGAGATGCCCTGATGAGCAGTGAGTGCAGCCCCTGTGCTACCGTCCCCGGCCACAACGTTAAACACACCACTAGGAAACCCAGCATCCTTTAGAAGGGACGCAAGAGCTACTGTGGATAGTGGAGTATACTCGGAACACTGAAATTAGAGGCTCATTTTAAAGTTATATCACAGCTATATTATCATATTATAGAAAATCTGATTTAATATTGTTTGTAAGTCATTGCATGTTGAGAATTCAATGTTTGATACCTTGTAAACAACTGAATTGCCACAGGCTAGAGCAGGAGCAAGTTTCCAGCACGCTGTTTGTAAAGGATAGTTCCAAGGACCAATGCAACCAATGACCCCAAGGGGTTCTCTTGAGGTGTAACCGAAGTTACCACCATCGTCATAATGTTTTCCATGATAGTTTTGAATGATTCCACCAATAAAACGTAAAGCATCCACTCCTGTTCCAACATCCATCTCAGACTCATAAAATGGTTTGCCAGTGTCAAGAGTTTCCAGGTGAGCGAAATCTGTTGCTCTTTCTTCCAATAATGAAGCTGAAATCGATTAACTATTATTTTAGTTACTTAATTACTAAGTTACTTAGTTATGAAGTTCATAACTTAATTACATTATCCATAGTATTTGCCATAATATTATAAGAACAATTAGATTCACTGTTAAGATTTTAGAAACATTATCATAGAACCTGCTTTAAGGAGAAGTTTGCCACGTTCTGATGGTGCTAACTGTCTGAATATCTTGAAGGCTTTCTGAGCCGACTGGACTGCAACATCCACATCAGTGTCATTTGCACTATTTGTTGTCAGCACTACTTTTCCTGTGGCTTTGTTTACAGCACTGAGTCCTTTTCCTGTGACATGAAACCAGAACTTTTAAATGGTAGATACCAGGACCTAAAAATAGTGTTTTTCAGGCACATTCACAGTTTGAAAGATTCATAACTTTGGCTAGGAAAAATATTTTTCAATGAAAGCCGTGTTTCCCTCGATCAGAAGTCATGATCTAAGAGGTAAATAGTACTTTTCAATACCATATGTTGTATTGAAAAATGGTAAGTACAGTACAAAAATCAAGCAAAATCCACTGACTGTGACAAGGTGCACAATTGAACTGACCAATGAAGTGTACCAAACTAGCCAAAAGTTCAGCATTGATATGACCTAACTATTATAGCTTACACTTGATGCTAGATCAGACATGACCACTGACTAGTAATCCAGGTGTCTTGGCCTTTTGAGGTGTGGAATATTATGCTGTTTTGTGTGGTCCAGTGTGCAAACTACTATCAATGCAATGTGCCATAATATAATAAGTACCCAATCACAGCATAGATCACCACACCGAAAAAGGTCGAAACACCATGATCAGTTAGAGAGTAAGGAAGTTTACCTTAATTACTTAATAGAAACTGATATTTTCACTCCAAAGCCAAATTAAGCTATTTATAATATATCATTTAAAACCTCATTTATACTATATACACACAATAAAGAATAAATTCTTCAAGACATCAAGATATTCTTCATTCCATTTCATGGTTTAAACCTACAAACCTGTCCCAAAGTAAAAGTCATTATCAATCCAATTGAGTGACAGGGGAAGTAATTCTAGGCTTCTTGTGAAAGAACTCATGTGTCTTATCATTTCTCAAATTTGATACTTGAGGAATAGTCAAGAAGTTGAAAATTCACATCATGAATTTGATGATTGTTAATTTTATGATAAAAAAAATAAAATGTATAATAAAACAATAAATTTACATTTTAGAGCAATTTAACCAAAACATATCATAATAATGAGTTCATGGGATAACATGCCCCCTCCCCCTTAGGGGAGGCCAGGGCCCCTAGTTTTGAAAAGGCCCCCTTTTTTAATCTTAGGGGGGGAGGCTTTGTTAATAACACCCTTTCCCTACCCAAGATTTTCTCAAAAATCTGAACATCAAAATCTGAACATCTTAAAAATCTTAACATCAAAATTAGTACAGTCAAATCCTAATTTTTTCAGGAACAAATTCTACACCAAGCGATTTTGACTGTTTTCTATAGTTTCGCCCAAAAAATCGATCTAGCAACTTTCCGAGACTTTCCGGGGTGGGGAAAGTGCCGAAAAATCGATTTTTAGTTGAGGCAGCCGACTGACCAGAAAATTCGTAATTTGGCCCAGGAAGGTCGTAGAGACTTCGTTTTAAAAAAGAAGCGCAATGGCCATGTTTATACACGACTTGTTAATAAACATATGCCCTAAAATGCTCAGGAACAGAGTTATGGGCGAAAAACTGTTTTTTGGGCACCGAGACATTGTGGAAGCGATTTTGGTTTTCGGCCCAGGAAGGTCGTAGAGACTTCGTTTTAGGCTTAAAAAAGAAGCGCAATGGCCATGTTTATATACGACTTGTTAATAAACATATGCCCTAAAATGCTCAGGAACAGAGTTATGGGCGAAAACTGATTTTTTGGGCACCTACGAGACATTATTGGGGAAGCGATTTTGGTTTCGGCCCTGGAAGGTCGTAGAGACTTCGTTTAGGCTTAAAAAAGCGCAATGGCCCTGTTTATATACGACTTGTTAATAAACATATGCCCTAGAATACTTTCAGGAACAGAGTTATGGGCTAAAAAACTGTTTTTGGGCACCCACTTAAGACATTGTGGAAGCAATTTTTTGTATCTCGCCCAAGAGTCTTGAGTAGAGATTTCATTGTGTGCTTAAAATACGCGCAATGGGCGTGTATTATATACTACTTGTTATCAAAAGATATGTCCTAAAATGCTTTAGAACAAAGTTGTGTAATTTTAGTTTTTCTTCTGAGTACTAGAGACAATTTTCCTGGGCTGTATCTCAGCCTAGGAAGGTCATTGAAACTTATTAAAATAATGCAATGGTCATGTTTATATGAAGATTATTGACGAAATATTCCCAGAGATCAATTTTTAAAATCGTTTCAATTCCAGTTTTTCTGGCGACAACCATTTCTTAGATGGTTGGGTCATACTGAAAACACATTTTTTCAAAGCAGTGGTGCCTCAATCCCTGAGATATACCACTTCAAAAATGAGAATTTGAAATTTCCGTAGCGTTCACGGAAGGGAATCCGATCTTTTCAAAATGTCAATTTCTCGGAAAGCAAAAGGTGGGAGAGTGAAAATTCTTCTTAGATTCATTATTAAATTGAGTTTAATTCCTAAGATAGGTGTTCAAAACAATAAAAATATTGTAGCAGGTTGAAATATGAACAATTTCTAATTTTCCTTCCGTAACATTCCTTCCGTAACGGAAAATAGGTGGAAAAGTTGAAAAACAAGAAAAGTCTTTAGATTTTTAAAATTTGGATTACAAAACTTCCCCTAGGATGAAATGACGATTTGCTTTGCAGATTACTGGAGTCTCACCAGCCTAAATTGTGAAAAATATGCTCAGGTGAAAATTTCCCTCCGTAACGTTTTGGGTGGTTTTGGGCGAATTTCCTTCCGTAACGCATGTTACGGAAGGATTTTCCTTCCGTAACAAATTTTTTGGTTTGCCATATTTCAGTAATCTCATGACTATTCTCAAGAAAATTTCTGGGAGCTTTAAAGAGATCATATCTATCGATTGTACAAAATATATTTTACAAATCATCCTTCGTAGAAAATATTTGATTTTAGATTTTTTCCTTCGTAACAATTCCTTCCGTAACGTCAATTAGCAATTTCTAATTGACAATTATGAACATTCTTTTTCACTTTATATTAATTCCTGCTCATGAACAAGTCTAATGATAATGATCTATAATATATGGAAGAGCCAGCCATGTGAGGTTATTATTTTTGGATCAAATCATCATTGAACTGAAAATTCCATTTTCTGTCAATCGCTCCAATCCTTCCGTAACGAAATTTTCTTTTTTCACTGAAGCACTGTTTTTGACCAATATTAGAAAACAATGAGTTAGGGATATAGAAAATCTTCATTGATAACTGGGCCACATGACATATTTAACTTTTGTCAAAAATTTCCCACAAAATCAAAATTTCCCAGCAAATTCCTTCCGTAACGAAAAATCAATTCATCAATAATCTTCATATACATACTTGTATGGATTTGATGAAACTGATATTGGGCTCCCTAGGCCCTACTAAGGCAAACACAATTTTCGTATCACAGCTTTGCCCCAAGAAGGGCTTAAAACTTAAAAAGAACCGCAACCGTGTAGACTATTAGGGGCTAATGTAAAGATGATGATTGATGATTCATTGATGACACCCAGTTCTACGACCTGTATGTGTAGCAATACCTAAAACTTAGTCCATAGTGCTTTGCTGAGCTAGGATTATATAAAATTGCTTCAGCCATGTGTAATGAGTCATGCCCCATGATTGATCAAACATCGGGTTTTTGCCAATAACCTGAGGTCTACAATGAAATCTACAAGCCTCTTGGGCAGAGATGCAGAAATAGCATTGGCCTTGTCTTAAAATGCCCAAAACACCAAAAAATCAGTGTTTCGCCCATAACTTTGTACTGGAGCATTTGAGGACATATGTTTATTCACAAGTCGTACAAGTCCAAAATCAAGCTTCTATGACCTTCCTGGGCCGAAAACAGGTGCTAAAAACAGTTTTTCGCCCATAACTCGGTTCCTCAGCATTTTAGGGCATATAATTATTAGCGAGCCGTATATAAACAAAGACCATTTCACTTCTTTTAAGCCTAATTTAACGAAGTATCTACGACCTTCCTGGGCCGAGATACAAAATCGCTTCCACAATGTCTCACGGGTGCCCAAAAAATCAGTTTTTCGCCCATAACTCGGTTCCTCACCATTTTGGGGCATATGTTTATTGACAAGTCGTATATTAACAAGGCCATTGCGCTTCTTTTAAGCCTAAACAGAAGTCTCTACGACCTTCCTGGGCCGAAAACCAAAAATCGCTTCCACAATGTCTGGCGGGTGCCCAAAAAACAGTTTTTCGCCCATAACTCTGTTCCTGAGCATTTTAGGGCATATGTTTATTAACAAGTCGTAAATAAACATTGCCATTGCGCTTCTTTTAAGCCTAAAACGAAGTCTCTACGACCTTCCTGGGCCGAAAACCAAAAATCGCTTCCAAGATGTCTCGCGGCTGCCCAAAAAATAGTTTTTCGCCCATAACTCTGTTCCTGAGCATTTTAGGGCATATGTTTATTAACAAGTCGTATATAAACATGGCCATTGCGCTTCTTTAAGCCTAAAACGAAGTCTCTACGACCTTTTGGGCCGAAAACCAAAATCGCTTCCACAATGTCTCGCGGTGCCCAAAAAACAGTTTTTCGCCCATAACTCTGTTCCTGAGCATTTTTAGGGCATATGTTTATTAACAAGTCGTATATAAACATGGCCATTGCGCTTCTTTAAGCCTAAAACGAAGTCTCTATGACCTTCCTGGGCCAAATTACGAATTTTCACTGGTCAGTCCGCTGCGCCTCAACTAAAATTCGATTTTTCGGCACTTTCCCCACCCCGGAAAGTCTCGGAAAGTTGCTAGATCGATTTTTTGGGCAAAAAACTATAGAAAACAGTCGAAATCGCTCGGTGTAGAATTTGTTCCGATTTTGGGCCATTTTCGGCCAGATTTGACTGTACTAAATGAAGTGTAAAATAAAGTTTAAATAAACCGAAGTTTCCTTGAAATCCATCAAAGCAAACAGAAAAAGTGGTTTCAGTTGTATTTTTATGTAAAATTAGGGTTTTTAAATGTGAACATTTGCTTGTGAAAATTAAGGCTCCCTTAGTTTTCAAAAGGCCCCCCCAGAAAAAATCTAGGGGGTCCTTGGCCCCCACTAGCTGGAAAAAGTGTGTGATGGCATGAATGATTTTCATAATATTTCATGATGATGTGTTAGAAGCATGATTAAGATTATGACAAAGTAATTATTACAAACTGCATTTTTGACCCCTCCTTTCCCATTGTCCACAATCCACAATCCCTCCCGCAACATTCGAAAACATCTTGATTACTCAATCAACATAGAATCCATAGAATTGTAAAATTCCTTGTGAAATTGCCAGTAAATTCACCAAAATTTTCGGATAATACAGATGTCCTCATTCCAATGAGACAAAAAGAATTGCACATTGTCCTGTATTGCACAATTCTTGTTTGTCCTGTTGCTTCATTTTGCAGGTGCTTTATTTCCCTCTCCAACATACCTGAATAAATGTGTGCATGATCTTATGGCACATGAGTTAATTTGATCCCATCCATGCTACTTATCAGTTTTCTCATTGCTACTTATCAGTTTTCTTATGTGTGTTGAATTAGCAGCTCTGTTATCAACAAATTGCAACTCCCACTCAGCAGCTACTCTTTGTGCTTTTCTGTGTACTACACAGTGTACACAGAATGGCGTTTTCATTGACCAAGTTGTACGGGTTAGAGAAGGAATTGGAGTCAGCTCTCAGTGGCCTTTCAGAGTGAAGTGGGAGGAGGTTAGAAAGATGACAGTAATGAAGTGCAACAAGGTGACCCTGGTCAATCCCGCATAATCAATGGTTACTGTTTTGGGGAAGAGCATGGACACTCTACGATCAGCAGCAGTGTATATTGAGGGACTAACTCAGGACATGACAATGAAACAGAATGTGATGCTGAAACTCCAAGAAGACCTCTTGAAGAGCAAGTCCAAGCAATTGGAGGCTGTACAAACGAAAGTGAAGAGTGAAATCAGGAGCTTCAGTGACATATTGAAGAAAAGGTGTGAAGAGAGGATAACAGCAACACAATTGAAGGCTGCAGTGAAGTTGGCGGTGAAAGATGATGACCGAAGGAGAGCAATGATGCTGTTTGGACTTGAGGAGTCAGCCAACAAAGTTGAGCAGGAGAAAGTGAAAGATGTGCTCTGAGCCAGCTGTTCTATGGCACGGCTCTTGGTTAAAGACTGTCACTGTGTTGGGGCAGCCAGAACAGGTTTTGTCCGCCCGGTTAAGGCCACGTTTCACAGCAATGAAACAGCAGCATTAGCTCTGAAATGTGGAATGAATTTCCAGGGACCGTGCTTCAGCAGAGTGTACATATCTCCATACAGAACTCATGAAGAAAGAGAAGAAAGGATCAAAGGAAGGGACTTGTTTCTCAGTTAAATAAATAAATGGTCATGTTGAAAGCTGTCTTGACACATTTGAGGACCGATTTTTACCCATTTTTCACCTCAAAATGTTAATTACGTTTTATTTGTACTTATACTCATAATTTTGAGATGATACTTCATGACACTATTACACAGTGGTTAAAATGTCTTATGATACCAATTTTAGGTCTGTATCTCAACCACTGTGGAGCCAGTGACTAGAATTAACCAGGTTTTTGTTCACGGGATTCCAGAGAGCAGCATTAGGTTAAACATAATTTTTCAAATTGATTCACCTCTGGAAATGCATTGAGAACATACTTCACCCTGGTTGAGTAACTTTGGTTACTCAACTGATGTGGAGCATCCTTATGAATGAAAGGCGATTTTTAAATGTCCACAGAATCAAAAGTTAAGTGAATAGAGATGTCAAACCTTTGTTAAAAACTAAAACAAATATGTATGATTACAATTTTGAATGATTGAAATGTAACAGTCCTCAACCAGCGTGGAGCTGCATTCTAATAAACAGAATGCTAATGGAAAGTGCTTCAAGTTCAATTTAAGTTGCATTTTTCAACCAGAGAGGGTCTTTGATCACTATGGCAGTCCAGACATAGATAGAAAGTAAGTCATGTGACTCCTTATAGGTATCCTCAACCAATGTGGAGCCTTTTATTCACAAGTGAAGATGTACAAACCTATCGTCTCTTTCTAAGAAGAGGTGTGTCTGTTAAAGGTTTTAAATCAAACATAAAATATGATTCATTGATACTTTACATTAGACCAGCTCTGATGTGTCCTTACTCAACCATGTGGAGACAATTGCGCGCCGAATTGATCATCTATAATCCAGCTCAATATACAATTTTTACTACTACTGTATTTAGAACAACAGGAATGATCCAGAGATGTTTTGTACTGCTGTTTGAAAACATGTGAGTTGAATGGCATAAACTCAACCAGTGGAGCTTGCCGTCATGCAAGTCTGGGACATGATTTGTAACCTACTGGGCTAACGTGATATGTAAGAGTTTTTGGTGATTTAGTGATGATGTGATTCGTTGACGCAATCACAAAATCTTATCGTTTTGTTTTGTCTGTGGCATATCATAAAAACTCAACCAAGTGGAGCAGTCTCTAAAATATCTAAATAACTATATCTAATTACCTGCTGCAAAATCAATTAGGTACTGTTTCTGTTATTTTGTTGCATGAGTTTTTATGTGTGTGACTTGTTTGCGTCTGTGTTAACAACAGCTCCACATGGTTGAGAGTCTCATTCACCTTGATTGTTTATTATTTTGTTGTTTGAACACTATCCTCCACTATCCAAGCATGATCATCAGTTAAAATTACAGATTTCCTCAACCAAAGCAAGAATTAGCTGAAGATCTAATAGGAGTTGCCAATACAAACTGGAAGAGTGTCTCCACATGGTTGAGATATTATTCAAGATAGCATCCTTTTTTAACAGAAATAGATACTGGATAACTTTGAATGAACATTACATTGATTTGAATATTCAACCAGATGTGGAGACTGATCTAAATTATAGATATGGGTACAGCTCCACATGGTTGAGGGCTATATCATCCAATTAGCTAACAATCATGTCAGTAAACCCTTATGGAGCAACAAAATACTAAATGAGCCTGTATAACCAACGGTGGCTTCATAATTGATATAAATTTGATGGTTACCTACAATTTCTCATTTTCCACATTTTAGAATTGAAGGGGTGAGAGTATTTGAAATAGTTCTCCACACTGGTTGAGGTCACTAGAGAACTTTTATGGCCTCAAACATTTGGCCAGAAGATGACTTCAGCTAAAATTGAAAATTCTGACTCAAATTGGACATAAAACCCCTGGTTGAGGAATTTTAATATTTATTTTCAATCTTTCTCCACATTGGTTGAGGAATAAATGTCAGAAACCTTAATAAAAAGTTGTGAAATGATGTAACCCATTAGCTACTGAAATTTCGATCAAAAATGTCCATCTGAGCTGGTTGAGGGCCTTGCTCCACACGTAGCTCCACATATCATATATTAGGCTATATCTTTGGAACCAATCAAGCTTTTAATTTCGTTCTTTAAAAATAGATGTAAAATTTCCTCGGGCAGAAGTCTCCACATGACTCAAAATGATAAATACTGGTGGAGCCCCTCAACCAAGCATTTTATGGACTATAAAATATGTCAAGACAGCTTTCAACATGACCAGATACAGAGTGATTGAGAACAGTACCACTACATTGCATCAGTAATGGTACTGTATGTAGCAGGTAGAGGGGGCTGACAGCTTCACCCTGGACACCAGCATCCACATCCGAGCACCTCTTGTCAACTTCATTCCCCCATCTACTCCTTGGTCTGTTTTTGAGTGCTACGTTTCAGTGTGTGTGTGTGTGTGTGTGTGTGTGTGTGTGTGTGTGTGTGTGTGTGTGTGTGTGTGTGTGTGTGTGTGTGTGTGTGTGTGTGTGTGTGTGTGTGTGTGTGTGTGTGTGTGTGTGTGTGTGTGTGTGTGTGTGTGTGTGTGTGTGTGTGTGTGTGTGTGTGTGTGTGTGTGTGTGTGTGTGTGTGTGTGTGTGTGTGTGTGTGTGTGTGTGTGTGTGTGTGTGTGTGTGTGTGTGTGTGTGTGTGTGTGTGTGTGTGTGTGTGTGTGTGTGTGTGTGTGTGTGTGTGTGTGTGTGTGTGTGTGTGTGTGTGTGTGTGTGTGTGTGTGTGTGTGTGTGTGTGTGTGTGTGTGTGTGTGTGTGTGTGTGTGTGTGTGTGTGTGTGTGTGTGTGTGTGTGTGTGTGTGTGTGTGTGTGTGTGTGTGTGTGTGTGTGTGTGTGTGTGTGTGTGTGTGTGTGTGTGTGTGTGTGTGTGTGTGTGTGTGTGTGTGTGTGTGTGTGTGTGTGTGTGTGTGTGTGTGTGTGTGTGTGTGTGTGTGTGTGTGTGTGTGTGTGTGTGTGTGTGTGTGTGTGTGTGTGTGTGTGTGTGTGTGTGTGTTGATGTAACAGTGGTGATCAGGCCATGACGAAAACATGCCTGTACAGCATCTCAATTTACTTGTGGTCTTATTTATTAATTGTTATAATTTTATTTATAAATGTTATAATTTTATTCATTTATTTCGGCACATGCCATAATTTTCAAAGTTAGGATCATCAGAACTTTGAACCCAAATAATAATTTTTTTTTACTCTTTACTTTTTAGGCTAGCTGCTGTGAGAACTGTCGTAGGAGAACTGCAAACGGTTCCGTTTCCTAAGTTTTGCTTCCTTAGCCCGCATAGGTGTGTGTACGTGCCGCAATTCCCTTATTGTCTGACGAGTTGTGGCGCGCGCGAGGAGGTCAGGCAACGCTTGCCCTCGCCCTAACCAGCGCCCTGGTTTCGCGCACGGAGTGCGCGGCGCGGCAAGCGGTTGGGGGAAGGCAACGCCTGACAAGACAGACACGCTCTCAAAAGAATCAGCGCCGCGGCTGGTGTCAGCGGGTCATACATCGTACGACAACGCGTACGCGTTTGCTTCCTGTCCTGTAGGGAAGCACGCGGCGCGTTCGTAGGATGTTACCCTACCCTCGCGCGCGCGGCGCAACGTTCCACATTTGGACGGCACTTTGCGCCTTCGAGCGGCGCGTACATACGGCCTAGGCCAGTAGGCCGGCGCGGCTTAGGAAACGTCATCTTCGGCTGCATCAGCGGGTTTAGTCACTTAGTTTGGTATCAACTTGCAAAACTGTCCAGGTCCCTTAAATTCTTTGAACTGCAGATATTAAGTTAGTTCTCGCTTCGGCGGACGCGCGCACTTCGCGCGCGCCCGCTGAAGGCGTAGGGGTCAGACAACGTCTGACAAGTTATCGCGATTTGAATTTAATGGTATCGCATATTTTTGAAATTTATCTGATCTTCATTTTTCAATTAATATCGAAATATGCGCGCGCGATGCGCGGCGTTTTACTCAAAAAATCGAGCGCTGTCCTTGTCAGATGTTGTGGTGCGTAATGTCTGACTTGTGATCACGTTAATGCAGCCCGCGACGAATTGTAAACGTTACAGAATATCTTTTAACAATTTGTCCCAGTTCTTGAGTTATTATTTTTGTTCCAGTATTCCTGTTTTAACTCAACATCTCGTCATGTTACCAAAATGTTGCGAGATAAAATGTCGGTTCCAATTCCCCGCGGTTTCGTTTGGACCCTAGAAAGCTAAAATAGGAATCATTTTCTTCTAGTAGTAATTAAAAATGTGTTATTAACGATAATATTGTTATATTTCCGTTACCTTATCGGACATAATAATGACGAACTTTAGTTTCACGGACCCAAAACTTCACGGACATAAATATTCACGCTTGATCCAGCCTCTTCAATCGGGCTTAAATCTTCGCCTTGATTTTCCCCAACTTATCCCAATCCCATTATCCATCTTACACAGTCTCGACCATGTAAGCTGCGGCATACGTTCACTTCGACATGTTACCGCTTATTGTCATTGATACGGACCAGGGGCCTGCTCTGTTGACTGTTGTGTCAACTTAATCATTCCATAGTTCCATTAGACATTAAGTTTCTGAGAATTGATTGCTCAAAATACATAATGTTTGAATCACCGCAAGATTCGAGATTTTAGTTTATTCTCAATGATTTGCTTAAGATAGCTAATACCCCGAGTGCTGCCCTGTTCTTCCTGTTAAAGTATTAAGGCTTCGAATTTAGAAATTTCACCATTTGTCAAGCTTGCACTGTGCTGAAATTTGCAACGCAAACGTCGGCTGCACTCGAAGCATGATAGGTAGGTACCTTTTTTTAAACTTTTTAATGGCCTAATGAGAATAGACTTTTGCCTTATTTGCTACTTTAATACTTTCGCTTAGAAACAAAACTTAGCCATGTGGTACCCCAACAGTTACTCTCGAACAGGTCTATTCTTTAGCCTTCCAAAGGTCCATTGGACGGTCCACATCTTTTTTTAAAGGTGTGGACCGTCCAATAGACCTCATAAAAAGCCCTGCTGTCGCAGGGCTTTATATTTTCTGTGAGTTCGTCTTACGGCTCTTAAGCTTATTCATAGCACTGCTCTTTATTTTAGACTTTTTAATGCCTGTGATAGACAAGATACACTCGTTCTTCATTTAAATTTAATGCATTAACTTAATCATAACGTTGTATAATAACTTACTAGCTTAGTACTTTAGTTATAAAATAAGGTAAAAGTGTCACAAGAGTTGTGATTTTTGTCCAATGGATCCATTGGATCCATCATGTTCAATGGACATGTCCAATGGACGTCCATTGGACATCCAATGGACATCCATTGAACATGATGTCCATCGGTAAAAAATGTCCAATGGTGTTCAATGGATCCAATGGATCCATTGGATCCATTTTGATGTTCAATGGACATGTTCAATGGATCCAATGGATGTTCAATGGATCAATCTGAGTGCATTGAATGGACACAATCACCAGACCCCAAACATGGTTTGGTAGATGGGCATATTCAGTCTGGTATTTTTGTTCAATGGATCCATTGCGTCCATTGGATCCAATGGATCCATTGTGTCCATTGAACACCATTGGACGTGTCCATTGGATCCATTGGATCCATTGCATTGTGTCCATTGGATCCAATGGATCCATTTTTCCATTGACACAATGGATCCATTGGACACAATGGATCCAATGGACACAATGTACAATGGATCCAATGGATCCAATGGACATGTTCAATGGTGTTCAATGGACACAATGGATCCATTGGATCCAATGGACACAATGGATCCATTGAACAAAATACCAGACTGATGTCCATCTACCAAACCATGTTTGGTGATTGTGTCCATTGATCCACTCAGATGGATCCATTGAACATCCATTGGATCCATTGAACATGTCCATTGAACTTCAAAAATGGATCCAATGGATCCATTGGATCCATTGAACACCATTGACATTTTTTACCGATGGACATCATGTTCAATGGATGTCCATTGGATGTCCAATGGACGTCCATTGACATGTCCATTGGACATGATGGATCCAATGGATCCATTGGACAAAAATCACAACTCTTGTGACACTTTTACCTAAAATAAAATTCTTGTCATTTCTTCGTCCTCGCTCTACATTAGCAGCAAACGTTTTTTCTTCGTTTTTTGAACTACAAACACCGGCCAGGGTGTGCAGGAAACTTGTTCAAGTTTCCAGCTGATTTTGAAGTCCGCCTTAAATTTTCATTATCATGAATTCACCCAAATTTCTAGATTTAGTGAACTAGTGCAACCGTTAACCATGGATTCAAGGCAATTTCACATGGATTCAGTGATTCATACGCACATGAAGTTTACATGAATTCAGCTGGAGTTAACCAAAGTACCAACGTACACTAAAAGAATTTAGTGAATTGGTAAACGGATTCATTTGGGTTCGTGTGAATAGATGGTGAATTCGTAGCGAATTTAACACTTCTTTGGGCTGCTGTCTGCAGATTCACACTCCATATCCACCCTGCGCACGTGGGGTGGACACTTGTGCTAGTACTCTGTGCGCAGGTAGCGAAGATACGCCAATTCAAACAAGGTTTATTTGTCCGTGCTCGTCAATGTCCTAATTCGTGTTTCAAGATGGCCGCCCACTCCTCCTTGACATTTCTATTGGGGTACTTTTCTTCTATCTCTGAAAAGGCGAGGGTTTCAGACACAAAGTCAGCGATCGTTCTGCAGTAGTATAAAATCGTATTATCATCGCAATTACGAAATTAAAATAGTGATTATAGGAGTTATAATGATAATTTTCAGTGGTCGCATTATAAATTTATAAAAGTAAAAAGGCCGGCATCTCATCAAAATTGCCGATTTCTTTCCATTTTCAAAAAGTAGCTGTGGTTTTTAATTGCAATTATCAGACTTCACTCGGAGGTCAAATTCCTTTGATAACTTCGCACGTTGTTACTTACTAATTTGAAATTAACTTATTACATAATTGATGCCCACTTCATGCTTTTATTAGCTCTCCTGCGTTAGGTATATGAAACTAAAATGTAATTGGCTTTACGAGAAATACGTTTTTTTCTTAGAATATAAGTATTAGCCTCATCACTCATCTGCCTAGAGAGTAGAGCCATTCTAAGAAAACGGTCAAAACGATCTTAATAACTCACTGTTGAGAAATAGGCGGATCAACGTCATCAACTCACTACATCGCGATATGATAATGACGTCATCCTACCCGCCTATTTCTCAGGCACGGCGTATAATAACCCACTGTTAAGCTGCATGTTTCCATAAAGCAGGCTGGAAGATACTATAATGATGTCGAGTAGAAAGCAAACTGCCCATATGCCGTACATTGCACTTTTAATGAAGTCGAATAACGTCATCGCCACCAGTCCTGGGATGGGGTGAGCTTGAAAAGGGGTATTCGTATCTTGGAATGACGATAACTTATGTCTCCAATATTCGAACAAAATCGTGTGTAATGAATTAAATGATAATGCTGTGTCTCACCTAGAAAGGTAGTGAGGACACAGAACGTGATGTACCCCAGTTCCAACTTTCCTCACGTTTCATGTCGTGGTCTATGTCGTTTCCTTAGCGTTGTGTTTTTGTTTACTCACGTTTCATGTCGTGGTCTATGTCGAGGGTTTCCTTAGCGTTGTTTCATGTTTGTTTTTGTTTACTCACGTTTCATGTCGTGGTCTATGTTCAGAGGGTTTTCCTTAGCGTTGTGTTTGTTTACTCACGTTTCATGTCGTGGTCTATGTCGAGGGTTTCCTTAGCGTTGTGTTTGTTTACTCACGTTTCATGTCGTGGTCTATGTCGAGGGTTTCCTTAGCGTTGTGTTTGTTTACTCACGTTTCATGTCGTGGTCTATGTCGAGGGTTTCCTTAGCGTTGAGTTTGTTTACTCACGTTTCATGTCGTGGTCTATGTAGAGGGTTTCCTTAGGTTGTTTTGTTTACTCACGTTTCATTCGTGTTTGTTTTCCTTAGCGTTGTGTTTGTTTACTCACGTTTCATGTCGTGGTCTATGTCGAGGGTTTCCTTAGCGTTGTGTTTGTTTACTCACGTTTCATGTCGTGGTCTATGTCGAGGGTTTCCTTAGCGTTGTGTTTGTTTACTCACGTTTCATGTCGTGGTCTATGTCGAGGGTTTCCTTAGCGTTGTGTTTGTTTACTCACGTTTCATGTCGTGGTCTATGTCGAGGGTTTCCTTAGCGTTGTGTTTGTTTACTCACGTTTCATGTCGTGGTCTATGTCGAGGGTTTCCTTAGCGTTGTGTTTGTTTCATGTCGTGGTCTATGTCGTTTCATGTTGTGTTTGTTTACTCACGTTTCATGTCGTGGTCTATGTCGGGTTTCCCTTAGCGTTGTGTTTGTTTACTCACGTTTCATGTCGTGGTCTATGTCGAGGGTTTCCTTAGCGTTGTGTTTGTTTACTCACGTTTCATGTCGTGGTCTATGTCCTTAGAGGTTTGTTTACCTTAGCGTTGTGTTTGTTTACTCACGTTTCATGTCGTGGTCTATGTCGAGGGTTTCCTTAGCGTTGTGTTTGTTTACTCACGTTTCATGTCGTGGTCTATGTCGAGGGTTTTCCTTAGCGTTGTGTTTGTTTACTCACGTTTCATGTCGTGGTCTATGTCGAGGGTTTCCTTAGCGTTGTGTTTGTTTACTCACGTTTCATGTCGTGGTCTATGTCGAGGGTTTCCTTAGCGTTGTGTTTGTTTACTCACGTTTCATGTCGTGGTCTATGTCGAGGGTTTCCTTAGCGTTGTGTTTGTTTACTCACGTTTCATGTCGTGGTCTATGTGAGGGTTTTGTTTGTGTTTGTTTACTCACGTTTCATGTCGTGGTCTATGTAGAGGGTTTCCTTAGCGTTGTGTTTGTTTACTCACGTTTCATGTCGTGGTCTATGTAGAGGGTTTCCTTAGCGTTGTGTTTGTTTACTCACGTTTCATGTCGTGGTCTATGTCGAGGGTTTCCTTAGCGTTGTGTTTGTTTACACGTTTCATGTCGTTCTATGTGTCGTTGATCTCGGTGAGACAAGACCGAGGATATCCGGTTTTTGAAATTGGACCCCGGAACCCCTGGAGCGTTGACGATTTGTATCGGCCATACTTGTATGGAAGGCGCGGTATGGCGTGACCATCCGCGGATTTTACGCGCGCGCTTATATCCGCGCGCGCAAGATTCTGCTGCAGTTCCGCGAGTTATAGATCGAAGTAGGGTGTATTTGACCGATATTTGCTAGATCGAAGTAGGGTGTACTTGACCGTTATTTCAAGGAATTTTCAAATATAGTTTACAACAAAGGCGGAAGGCCGTGTTTATTGAAATATCGCAAACTAGCTCCGAATGACCGAATGTTAATGAGGGTGAAGTGGTGATGATGCTGAGCATTTGATAAACTGATCTACATAGTATGGGCTATTGGGGTGGGATGAAGCAAATGACAGGACCAGTATGATATGCTGCTGTGCATGTAGAACGACAGGGGACAATCCTGCTCACTAGGGACAATGTACATTGTACTCCCGTGTGTACTGTCGGTGTGTAACTGTTAGACTTGTGTAGCCGTAGGTCGGATGTAACCAGAAAATTTATAGATTTATCGCAAGCACATAACATAAATAACACTCAAAAATTAATGATTCTTGTGAGTAAGGTTACTGCGAATGATTCGCTCCAGGTTTGCTGTCAGGGTGAAGGAGGCTGTACATCACTTCTTCTTCTTCAAACAGCGGAAGAGCACTGCACTGTTCCGTTCTGGTGCTTCCTGAACTAGTGGAAGGAAGCATCATCAATACTCAACTTCGTCTTACCCGTAGAAGTTTGAAGACGGGTGAAGGCGCGGGTTGAGGCAGCTGAGCTGTCCCGGAAGCTCAGCTCAACTGCGAGGGGAGCAGCAGCTGCAGGGGATGATGTTGATGGTCAGTACGTCATCGGAGGTGGAGGGGCAGGCAGTTACGGGAGGTGATGGGGGAGGAGCCTCGAGGTAACCATAGGCATAACTTCAGTGCTCGTTACTGACATGATGAAATGTGATCTGAGAGCTTATTCAGGTTTAGAACTTCAGGTATGTTCGCGGCACTAACAGGGTTCGGATATCATACATGATCACGCTTTATCCATCTACCCATACACTGATCACGCTACATCCATCTACCCATACACTCTGACTCACGCTACACACATCTACCCATACACTCACGCTACATCCATCGGTGATGCGACCTTTTACCCCCCGACTTTTTATCCCCCGACCTTTTACCACCCTAGGGTACAGGTGCGACCTTTTACCCCCTGCTCCGCCTTTGATATGTACTGTATTCTGAGGGGGATAAAAAGGCGCACTTCTGCCTTAGACTGCGACTCTTTATCCCCCATTGAAAAAGAGCTCGGAATGAAGCAGGGGGATAAAAAGTCGTAGATAACAATAGAGCTGCGACCTTTTATCCCCGTTCAAGCTTCGATGGGGATAAACAGTCGTACCTAACCGTAGAACTGCGACCTTTTACCCCCCCCCCCCCCCCTGGATCACATTTCGAAAAGGAACTCACGTGATGCTGTCTCGTTCGAGCAATGGTTCAGGTACCAAGGATCGTACGATGATAGCATGATCCTTGATGTGATTGGAATTTGGACTACTAAATCAAGCACCTGGAATTCCTTCCTAAGTACACCTACCTCTGACCTGGACGGTGCGGGTAAAAAAGCTCGGTGCTCTAGCCTACGTTTCTCTCTCGGATTTGGTGCTGACTGCTGGTCTACGAGACTCTGTGGTCTACCTCCACATCTTCTACTTGGAATCAACTTGGATCAGACTCTCAGTGGCTGGACTGTGGATGGCTCCTTCGACGGATATTGCCCGTATCTACGAGTACGACAGACTTGCTCCGGGATCACCACTCCACCAGGACTACCAACGCCCTTACACCATTCACCACTCTTTCCTCTAACAGCCTCATAACTCATCAGCTATCAGAATCTATCCATCTGGAAATTCCTGGATGGAATTTCCCCTCCACTTTAACAAAGAGGAGAAAGGGAACGAACGGATCCAGAAGCAGGTTTCAGAGCACACTGTCCCTCAAGCTGACACATTTCTTCGGTTGAACTTTACAAAACACTTTCAATTTCTATACCTACAATCTAGATATTGGGGGATAAAAAGACGGGGGGTAAAAAGTCGCACATGATCCTTAGGGTGGTAAAAGGTCGGGGGATAAAAAATGGGGGGGCAAAAGTCGCATACTCCCATCCATCTACCCATACACTCACGCTACATCCATCTACCCATACACTCACGCTACACTCATCTACCCATACACTCACGCTACATCCATCCACCCATACACCCACGCTACACCCATCCACCCATACACCCACGCTACATCCATCTTCCCATACACTCACGCTACACTCATCTACCCATACACTCACGCTACACTCATCTACCCATACACTCACGCTACACTCATCTACCCATACATTCATGCTGCATCCATCTACCCATACACTCATGCTACACTCATCTACCCATACACTCACGCTACACTCATCTACCCATACACTCACGCTACATCAATCTTCCCATACACTCACGCTACACTCATCTACCCATACACTGATCACGCTACATTCATCTACCCATACACTCACGCTACATCCATCTTCCCATACACTCACGCTACACTCATCTACCCATACACTGATCACGCTGCATCCGTCTACCCATACACTCACGCTACATCCATCTACCCAAACACTCACGCTACACTCATCTTCCCATACACTCACGCTACACTCATCTACCCATACACTCACGCTACACTCATCTACCCATACATTCATGCTGCATCCATCTACCCATACACTCATGCTACACTCATCTACCCATACACTCACGCTACACTCATCTACCCATACACTCACGCTACATCAATCTTCCCATACACTCACGCCACTCATCTACCCATACACTGATCACGCTACATTCATCTACCCATACACCACGCTACATCCATCTTCCCATACACTCACGCTACACTCATCTACCCATACACTGATCGCTGCATCCGTCTACCCATACACTCACGCTACATCCATCTACCCAAACACTCACGCTACACTCATCTACCCATACACTGATCACGCTACACTCATCTACCCAAACACTCACGCTACATCCATCTACCCATACACCCACGCTACACCCATCTACCCATACACTCACGCTACACTCATCTACCCATACAATCACGCTACATCCATCTACCCATACACTCACGCTACACTCATCTACCCATACACTGATCACGCTACACTCATCTACCCATACACTTATGCTACATCCATCTACCCATACACTCACGCTACACTCATCTACCCATACACTCACGCTACACTCATCTACCCATACAATCACGCTACATCCATCTACCCATACATTCATGCTACACTCATCTACCCATACACTCACGCTTCATCCATCTACCCATACACTCACGCTACATCCATATCTAACCATACACTCACACTACACTCATCTACCCATACACTCACGCTACATCCATTTACCCTTTCACTGACGCAACACTCATCTACCCATACACTCACGCTACACTCATCTAACCATACACTCACGCAACACTCATCTACCCATACACTCACGCTACATCCATCTACCCATACACTCACGCTACACTCACCTACCCATACACTCAGTCCCCACTCAGTTGTACTCAAATCCGTTTATAACACGTAAATTTTGCGTCCTTTTGCGCGTGGTTGCAGCGTGGGGGTATGTGTAGATGGATACAGCGTGAGTGAAAGCAACGCAAATCGGTAGTTCTCTTACGCTTAGTTCAGCGCGAGGCTCATTATCTGAGTAACTGAGCGAAAATTTACGCTCAGTCCTCACTCAGTTGTACTCAAATCCGTTTAGAACACATAAAACTACTTGAATTAAATGGATTAGACTGCAACTGAGTGGTTACTGATACTGATAGCTCTATTGATATTATCTATGATAGCTCATTATGAGTCTCTCAACATTCTCACTCCAAAGGAAACTTTTTAGCCGCTGTTTTCCCAGAATGAGGGACAAAAGTGGGGACAATCGGTCGCCAAGAACGTGGGAGTTCTCACGCTCTCTCGGCTCACTCAGTAATTGTCCCCATCCTCGGAGATTGTCCCTTCTTGTGAACGGGATGATTCAAATTTAAATATATGATGAATCACATCAATACAGATTTAATCGAGTTAAATAGATTAATCAGAGTATAGAATCGACTTTTTGCCAACAATAACATTCCCACCTTTTTTTCAAAAAAATGTTGGTCCCTTTTTTTTTAGACTTCAATTGCTTTGAGAGTTCCGTTTAAACGCCAAATTTAATTTTTCTAAAAAAGGTTTGGAGGAAACCCTTTTGGACTGAGGTAACCTCAGTTACTCCCGATAATTTTTTCCCCCCTGAACTGGTTTTTGAGAACCACCTTTTTTTGTTATCCATTTTACCCCTACCCCACCTTTTCAACGGTTTTAAAGGGCGCAAAATTTTGCGGTTATAAACGGTTTGAAACCAAAATGGGGACAGTTTCCGGAAAGAATGAATGAGCCTTTGGTTTAAAGAGGATTAGAATGGGCAGCGATGAGGGGTATGTTTAATTAAAAGGGATTTAAACGTGAGTCTGTTGTTTTAAATGGGGTGTATGGGTTTGATGGTAAGTGGAATGAAGGGGGGTGCGAATTTTGGGGAGATAAAAGGGGAAAAGGGGAGATGAATGTATAAATGTATGGGTAGTGGTGGGTGTATGGGGAGATGGGGAATATAATGAAAAGGGGGGGAAGAGTGTAGGGGGTTTAGGGGGATGGGTTTGGAAGATGTAGCGTGGAAGGGGGTATGAAGGGTGATTAGGGGAATGGTTATGGGTTGGGGAAAATGGTGGCGGGGGTGTGGGGAAGATCAATTTGGGGTTTTAGTGTGGGTGAATAAACGTTAGCAATGGGTGGTATTAGGGAGGATGGGGGAAATTTTCGGTGATTATGGGAAAGGAGTAAAATTATAAAGGATAAAATAGTTCAAAAAATTTAGGTTTTTCACGGGTTTTGTTCGGCAGGTTTTTTATCTAAAAACTGGGGCGAAAAAGGATTTGGGGGTGTTAAAAAAATTTTAGCCCAAATGGGGGATGGGGAAAAAGAATATTACCGATTTTATACTGTATCAGAGCTGATTCACAATGTGGCCCAATAGGGCCCTGGGTCTGTTATATCATTGGGAAAGAACCCTGTTAGTGCCCGCTGATACCTGAAGTTCTAAGCCTGAATAAGCTCTCAGATCATCCTGTCGGTAACAGAGCACTGAAGTTATGCCTATGGTTACCTCGGAGGCTCCTCCCATCACCTTCCGTAACAAGCCTGCCTCTCCACCTCCGACGTACTGACCATCAACATCATCCCCGTAGCTGCTGCTCCCCCTCGCAGTTGAGGTGAGCTTCCGGACAGCTCAGCCTCAACCCGCCTTCATCCATCTTCAAACTTCTACGGGTAAGACGAAGTTGAGTATTGATGATGCTTCCTCCACTAGTTCAGGAAGAACCAGAACGGAACAGTGCAGTGCTCTTCCGCTGTTTGAAATTGAAGAAGAAGATGTGTACCTTTGCCTGACAGCAAGCCGCCGGCGATAAATCTATAAATTTTCTGATTACATCCGACCTACAAAAGTCTACAGTTACACACCGACACCACACACGGGAGTACATGTACATTGTCCCCTAGTGAGCAGGATTGTCCCCTGTCGTTCTACACATGCACAGCAGCATATCATATCATGTCCTGTCATTTGCTTCATCCCACCCCAATAGCCCATACTATGTCGATCAGTTCATCAAATGCTCAGCATCATCACCACTTCATTTGTTCACCCTCATTAACATTCGGAGCTGTGTGATATTTCAATAATTATAAACACGGCCTTCCGCCTTTGTTGTAAACTATATTTGGAAATTCCTTGAAATAACGGTCAAGTAACCTCCTACTGATCAAGCAATATCAGTCAAGTACACCCTCCTTCGATCTATATCTCATGAACTGCAGCAGAATCTTATGCCGATATAAGCGGCAGCCAGTAGAATCCGCGGATTGTCACGCCATACCGCTGCCTTCCATACAAGTGCATGGCCTATACAAATCGTCAACGCCCAGGGGTTCCCGGGGTCCAATTTCAAAACCGGATATCTCGGTCTTGTCTCACCGAGATCTATCGCCAGGGGTTGAGCACCAAAATTTAAATTTTTTGCGCACCCTATTGTTTACTCGTTTCATGTCGTGGTCTATGTCGAGGGTTTCCTTTAGCGTTGTGTTTGTTTACTCACGTTTCATGTCTTGGTCTATGTAGAGGGTTTCCTTAGCGTTGAGTTTGTTTACTCACGTTTCATGTCATGGCTCATGTCGAGGGTTTCCCTTAGCGTTGTGTTTGTTTACTCACGTTTCATGTCGTGGTCTATGTAGAGGTCTCCTTAGCGTTGTGTTTGTTTACTCAATGTTTCATGTCGTGGTCTATGTAGAGGGTCTCCCTTATGTTGTGTTTGTTTACTCACGTTTCATGTCGTGGTCTATACGAGGGTTTCCCTTAGCGTTGTGTTTGTTTACCACGTTTCATGTCGTGGTCTATGTTGAGGGTTTCCTTAGCGTTGTGTTTGTTTACTCACGTTTCATGTTTGTAAATTTTGGGCCCGGGTTTTTCCCTTTGCGGGGTTTTGTTTGCTTCCCACGTTTCAAAGTCGTGGTTTTATGTCGAGGGTTTTAGGGTTTTGTTTTTTTCTCACGTTTTATGTCGT
>WFMF01000922.1:5258-26660 GCA_011033025.1 Beroe forskalii | reverse complement strand
AATATTTTTGAAGGAAACCAACTTTATTTGATGAATAGCGTTGGGTT
The DNA here is from genome assembly GCA_011033025.1 of Beroe forskalii. Lineage (NCBI taxonomy): Eukaryota > Metazoa > Ctenophora > Nuda > Beroida > Beroidae > Beroe > Beroe forskalii. The sequence goes on along the minus strand of WFMF01000922.1, from coordinate 26,613 downwards.
ACGTAGTCTCTGCAAGTTTGGGGTTGATTGCTGCTAAAATGGCGATTTGAGGTCCAAAAACCACGTAATCGCCATTTTCTCACTCTCAGTTCGCGTTTTTTTCCAAAGTGCACTTTACTCAAACGCTTATAACTTTTTAGATTGATATTTTTGCATAATTCTTTTTTACGTGAAACTGGAACAAATGAGTCAGAAACAAATGGACTCGGATTTTTGAGTTAGGCTGCATTTTTTTGGCGCCGAAAGCGCCAAATGTTTGGCGCTTCTGGCGCCAAAAAATTTGAAGGCCCAACTCAAAAATCCGAGTCCTATTGTCTCTGAGGAATTAAGTCTAGATTCACACAAAAAAAGAATTATGCAAAAATATCAATCGTAGCCGAAGTTATAAATATAAGCGTTTGAAATTGAATAAAGTGCACTTTGGAAAAACCGCGTAGTACTTTTGTGGTTTGAAGAGTTTTTTAAACCTTAAAGTTAAATCGTCATTTTAACAGCAATCAACCCCAAACTTGCAGAGACTACGTAACCCAACGCTATTTATCGAATAAAGTTGGTTCCATTCAAAAATATTGATATCTAGCCAAATTATGGGGCAAAAATAGGCTTGCGTGACGTATGTATGCCCATATATAGGATTAGGCATACGTTTGTCGGCCATAACTCGGTCATCTTTTGAAATATGGACTTCACATTTTTCATGGTATTCAGGGGACCTTTATATATCCCGTCCAAGTCGCTTTTGAAAAAAAATCGCCCATTTTGGACGCGCTTTTGGCGCCGGCGCCAGTGGGTCTGGGGTTAGTGTTACCAAACCAGGTCAAAAAGTTGGCCCACAGGGTGCACCTTTGGGGTCAATCATTATCTCAGAAACGTTCTTCCCCCCCAAAATATGATGAATGATAATGAAAACACAATTTAATCTCATAACAAATTATTAAATTGAAAATGAAATATTGTATTGGGCATTATTACCACGCACATTACAGTCAGTTAATTACGTCCAGTATTTCATTTTCTGGCTAGTCTGCCATATAAATCGAGAGCATTCATTTTCTCCAACGGATACGGATATAGCTGGAATTTGCCTTCGGCGGACGCGCGCGCCCGCCGAAGGGGTCAGACAACGTCTGACAAGCTGAAATTATATCCACACTGGTCGAAAACAACACTTCGAATTTGAAAGTGAAGAAAAGCTAAGTTATACGGTTTTATTGTGGGGGGGGGGGGCACAACCGCATAAACCCCCAAAATTTAATCCCCCATGTGTTTTTTTCATTTTTGGATATCCAATTCATAGGGGTTTATGGCAAAACTTTTAACATTTCACTTTCAGAAAGGGGACAAAAATCTTAAACAAATATGATACCACAACCATAGATTCCTCATTTCTGATTCTGAGGAATTCATGGTACTGGTAGTGGTACCATTTTTTAAAAAGATTTTTGTCCCTTTTCTGAAATGGGTCAAAAATACTGAACAAAGGGTCGAAAAGGGTTGAAAAAAATGCTAAAATGGTACATTTTCAGAAAAGGGCCGAAAATCTTCAACACAAAATGGTAACATTTCAGACAAGGGCCGAAAATCCGCAGCAAAAATGGCACTTTTTCAGGGACAAACGAAAATGGTGCCAAACAAAAATGGCGCCATTCCGTAAAAATCCTAAAATCGTGAACAAAATCTTTCATGACTATGAGACAGGAAATTTAACCAGCCGGGGGTTCAAGCCAGATTTTTGGAAAACGCTTTTCCGAGATAATGGTTGACCCAAAAGGTACATCCTGTGGGCCAACTTTTTGGCTGGGTTTGGAACCCCCAGACCCACTGGCGCCGCTGTGGCGCCGGTGCCAAAAGTGCACCCAAAATGGCGCATTTTTCCCCAAAGTGACTTGGACGGGATCTGAGGTTTGCAATCGATAGATTATGGTCCCCTTAGTTACCATAAAAAATTTGAAGTCGATATCTCAAAAAATGGCCGAGTTATGGCCGAAAAACGTATGCCCATATATGGGCATACGCGCATTGCGCAAGCCTAATTAAAATTTGGCCCATAAGTTGGTCAAATATCAATATTTTGAATGAGACCAACTTTATTCGATGAATAGCGTTAAGTTACGTAGTCTCTGCAAGTCATTTTTTGAGATATCGACTTCAAATGTTTTTTATGGTAACTCAATGGACCATCATCTATCGATTGCACACCTCAGATCCCATCCAAGTCGCTTTTGAAAAATGTACACATTATGGGCGCACTTTTGGCGACGGCGCCAATGGGTCTGGGGGTCCAAACCTAGCCAAAAAGTTAGCTCACACGGTGTACTTTTTAGGTCAAGTTCAACCATTATCTCACAAACGTGTTTTCGAAAAAATTTGGCTTGAACCTCCCTCCTTAAGCATCCATAAACCCCCAAAAATTAAACCCCCATTTGCCATTTTTCGATGTCCTCAGGGGGTTTAATGTTTATGGAGGTTTCCACACATGTATTACGTACATCTGACAATTGCAATTGTATACTGCCGCCCTTCCCTTCTCTTGATAATAATTGAGTCTTATTAGAGGGTTAGAGTTATTGTTAAAAATTGATCCAAATTATTCAAATATATCAGGGATCGTTCACATATTGTTATGCCATCAAGTAGAGGGATTTCTAATTTCAAATGATTACGCTTCAGTGGTGTCTCGACCTTCCCATGTACGGCGTATTAAGCTGCGCCTGGGTACTTTTTGTGGCGCATGTCACGCAAAGCAAGAAAGTACCCAGGCGCGGCGTGATACGCCTCACTTGAGAACAATCGAACACGTTTGTCGTTTAACATAATTCAACTGTAACGCAGCAGTCGCGACATTGAGAATGAGACTGAAATTTCCATGTCGCGCGCAACGTGAGCGTACGTGATTTTCTGGAAAATTAGCAATAGCATCACGAATCACGTACGTACAAATGCCACTCGTGTGGAAATTAAAGACTCATTCTCAGATGTCACGTCACCTCTGTAACTAACACAACGACTGTAAACATGATTGTGGTGAAAATGATGTCCAGATTTTACAATTACATGATATTGACATAAAGAGCCAGATTTTATAAGATATTGATAATATCTGAACGGCCCTTAAGGCTTAACATGAAAACGCTCCCATTTGCATAGCTTTTTATAAAATCTGAATGACCTGAGCTTTGAGAACTCCGGTGTGTACTATAAGGTACACAATAAACGAAATTGACTTCCCAGAAATCATGATTGTGCACGTCTACATGGAATGCTTTAAATGTTTCTGAGAATCTTTTAATCATGTCATATAACTATAACACATCGTCCAACTTTGATATTCTACAAAAATAAGTTTGAGGTCAGTTGTAAAATTAATGCGGATTAATAAACTGCACTCAATGCCTTTTGCGTCGCACTATAATAGAAATACAAAAGGCCCTTTCAAAGTTCAAATTCAAAATTTTAACTTGCGCCATAATCTTCTCCGAATTACATTGTATTACTACAAATATGTACCAATAAAATATAAAAATAGGAATGGTGAAGTTAATATGTTAATAAAGTAGTGTCCTTTGAATCACGATTTTAAACACCTAGCGGTCACGTGAGAAGCACAGCATCTTATGTGGCATATGTGTTTTATGCATAGATCAAATTAAAAACATCTTTCCATTAGCAGGAAAGAAATGACCCCACGTGCGGATCACATGACCTGCACGTGCACATCACGTGACCAGAACGTGGGGTCACGTGACTCACTCCGCTGCTTGTTATCGGTCAGAGTAGCAAGATATAATTTGATAGCTACTCAGTACGTTTAACGGACAGCTTCTCGGAGGAATTGTGAGAGCAGGAGCAGCTGACGATGATGTAAATGCAGGTATTGTTATAGCGCTGGAGCTGATATTGTAGAGAGAGGTGCTACTACAACAATTACTCTCTGCTCGGTCCGAGCTCTCAAGTGCAGTGGTTTTAAAAGCTTCTCTGAGAGAGACTCGAGAGCAGCGAACGTTTTATCTCACACCATTGTCTGCCCCTTTGTTCAATATACGTATAGCTCTATGATATATCGCGCTGCGTGAGCTAGCCACTTTGAAACAGCACATGCGAATTTTAGATGTACACCTTTAACAGTTAATAGATTTCCAGTATATCATCATGTGCTTCCGATCTACCAATTGTCTTTCCACAAGCATGTTTTATTTTTAGTAATTATGAAATGTTGGCGTGGCACAGCCATAGATTATTGTGATCAAGATTTAGTAGTTTGTGGCTTTCTACTTTAAGTTGCTTGACGGAATTTCGATACGATTTGTTTTTACATTTTACTGATACACAGTTTTAGGGCCACAGCAGTAGCAGCATCATGTCTGATAAGGTTAAGATAAGGAACTCCACGGGATCAGGTAAATTGAGCGGTGTTTCCCTCGCTGTAGGGCGTGCTTTAAAGTCACAGCACAGCATGAGAAGTTGTGCCTTGTGTGATGTACCGAGATTATAGTCAGGATTTGTGACGAATAGTAGAGAAATTACATACTTCATTAATCCTCTGAATATTCTATGTTCCCTAAAATAGGTTTTCAAGGAATAGGATAATGAAAATTCTTAATTTTCTCGGTATTTACTATTTAATATGCCCTAAATACTTGAATAGTTTCTGAAGAACTAATTATAGGACAATGATTGGAGCACTTAACAGTTTCGAGTGGCGTTAAGTCATCAATACGACCATTTATCCATGAGTTTAATAAGTTACTACACTCCATGGCAATGAACAAGAATGGAAATGTATAAACATGGCAATGCATTAACATGGCATTGGCAATTTATAAACACGGCTATGTTTATAAACAGGAAAATGCGTATTAACAGCTCTGAGACAGTGTAACATATGATGTAATTATTTCAGAATCTCTGATCGCAGTGAACAGTCTGGAGCATCTCGGCTCGAGCGAGTACTGGCGGTACTATGATTACGATGAATCCGACTACGATTCTGATACCAGATCTTCCTACTCCATTGCAAGCCTGACTTTTCAGGTAACTGTGTGAAGCTTGATTTTTCATTTTCATCAAGTTTCGCGATAGGAATTTTTGAAAAATTTTGTATCACGGTGATCGGTAAATGCAGCTGAATTGAAATGAGCAATTCGCAGAGTTTTATGACAACAATCATAGCATCAATGCTAGAATTCATTAGAGATCAGCAGACTTCACTCACTCCCCACCCTCACACAGAGATAATGCTAGAATTCATTAGAAATCAGCAGCACTTCACTCACTCCCCTCCCCACTCTGACACTACCCCTTCACAGAGGGACAGACGGGGGATCATGTTCCCGGAGATAGTCGACAGTCAGAAGAGTTCCAACAACAGCACCACAGACGGTAAGCCTTACAACATCGAGACCTCCATCGCTCTGCCCGACATCTCGTCCTGCGTCGTCATGACCTCACGGCGCAGGAAAAAGAAGGCGGGGGCCATCAGCAAGAAAGCCAGGAAGAAGTCAGGCCGGTACTTCCCGGAAATATCCACCCATGATGTTATCAAGCGACGGGAGTCCCTGGACGTACCGAGGTCCATGTCGTCAGCCGAGGAATACTCGCCGAAAGTTCAACGGAAGAAGAAGACGACCGGCTCTGGGAGCACAAAGCAGAAAAGTAGTGATCAGATTAAACTTCCAAACATTTGATGAACTAGAAGTATAAATTTGGCTCAAGAGGACTGGATATTTGTGCTCCTGCAACGAGCTTGAACTTGAATACAACGGTCCTTTCAATACTGAGTTTTAGAAGAGGCAAAGGTCTCAATCCCTCCTCGAGATTGGCACTGGTCTTATGCGGGTTTGTACGTCAGTCAAATTCAACACCCGATTAATGCTGTGCCCACTGCCCAGATGGAAATTCAAAAGCAAACGATGGACTCCAAAGAACACTATCTCACAGAAACTCCAAGATCACAAAAATTGTACACAAAGAACTTGATCATTTGATCGATTTTCCGAACAAAATGTCTGCATACCGGTTGATGTACAGTTCGAGTCCCAAGAGTTTTATAAGGCCCTTCACACTTAGCCTAGATGATACATGTACTTTTAGAATTTTATTTTTAATTATTGAGTCTTACACACTTCAGGTAGTCGAAAATGATATCTCTGTACAGTTTTCGCCTTGATGAATGATTTGAAACGATGCCATGAACATTTGTGACATAATAAGGTTGATTGTGACTCATTAAGGTCGTTAAGAAACCACTGACACACTTATATTTGAGAGAAGGGAATGACTGGCCAGAGAATGAACACCGACCCTCGTATCGGTTGCTGATTATCAGCTTGATTGGTAACACTCAAAGCTATAGAAAGTGCATTGGCAATTAGCATTAGTAAAGTTTGTTAAATTGAACTTAAGAAAAAGTCGTAATAAGAAGGAAATTCGTGTAAATCATAGCCCTAGTTTTTAAGTGTCATACAATTCAGCAGTTGGGACTACCTTGAGGATTAACTTAATTATCCTAAAGGTAGTCCCAACTGTTGAATTGTATGACACTTAAAAACTAGTGCTCAATTGAGCTGGTTTTGACTTATCAGTTATTTGGTAAAATTATTCATAACTTTCTCCAAAATATGTTTTCATTTTTAAATAATGCTGTTACAAATACAATTTAATAATGTATACTTGGGCCGAAAAGTAGTGTGAGAGTTGTTTTTATTGAATTTTGAATAAGAAATTTTAGCACTTATATTTATAATAATTTTGCAATTATTTTTAATTATATTAGATTGATTCTGTGTCAAACTAGGTCTCATTTAGTCTCTCTACCTTTCTAAACTATGATTGTGACATCTGCTACCCGAAACTGAATCACAGTTATCATGGTATGGCTCAAACAATAAATTAACCCTTATCTCCATTTCTCTAGATAAGATCTTTGCTGGTATGGATTACAAATTGTACATTTTTAGCCAAGGTTCTGCAAAATAGGTTGATGATGTGTCATAATGACATAATTAATAATGGGGATCAAGTTAAAACATTTCACGATAAACCCATCCCACACGGCAAGTCAGTAAAAAAGTAAAAGAGTAAAAGTCACCCTAAGACATGTTGGTCATGAGCAGCTTGTATGGAGAGCATGAATTCCTTCTCCTCCTCTGACATAGGCTCTTTCTTGTAGAGTTCGCTGACATTATCCTGGCCCTGGAGATCAGTGAAGTCACTGTTAGCCTGGAGTTCACTCACCAGGAAGTCTATCTTAATGTCCTGCATGTGGAGGAAGGTGCAGGCGTGCTCCTTCCTTCCCCACTCCGTGAGCTCCCACTCCTTCTTCTTGAACACCTCGGAGTCCTCCGGTTTCTCGTAGCAGTTGTTCTCGAACTCGTCCCGTAGGACCCGGAACTCCGTAACTTGGTTCCGGAGTCGCTCCTCCCCGAATTCCCGGACCTTCTGCCGGAAGACCTGGTGGAAGACGTTGTAGAGCTGCACGTCCACCAGGTTGTACTTCCTGATGAGATACTCTGTCTCAGGGCTCAGGACGGAGTCCTTCCTGCTCCGGTCTGTGGTGTAGAAGCGCTTCATGAAGAAGATGTCCCGGTACTCCCAGCCCATCAGCTCCTTCAGCAGCACCAAACTTTCATCAAAGTAGTCTGTCAGCAGAACCAGGTCGAATTCCTGGAGCATGTCATCCACGAAATCATCTATCTTTTCTTGCAAAGTACCTTCCCTGAAAACAGACGTGGTCTTACAACCAAGGTTTTGTGAAGCTTGACGATTCATGTAGGAAAGGAAGAGATTTAGTTTCATGGGAAAAATAGATATTGATAGGAAAATTAATAATCAGTAACAATTTACAAAGGTAACCTTTCTAGGTATTCATTGAATCCTAGGTCTCTTGCCAGACCGTTAACAACATAATCCGTGAAGGCAGTCGTGTTTGTGGGTGAGATTTCCTCTTCCATTTGTGAGAACCACTTTTGGATCGTTTCATCCAGAGTTAACGTTCTATTCGAGTCTTGCTGTCATGGAAATGATCATGAAAAATTCTACGAAACCAAATGAAAAGAACTGAAACTTTACTAGGATGAGATGGAATTAATTGTAAAAGGACTAATCCTAAAGGAAGTGGAAAATTGAAAACGAAGAAGGAGAAAAAGGAAAATATGATATGAAAATCTCATCACCCTTGTAGATTTATCTTTTCCGAAGTAGGAGAAGGCAGACACAAATCTCTTGATGGGAGAGCGGATGATGGTCGTGTAGAGAGTCGTTTCTTTGGGGAGGATTTGGTGTTGTTCTTCAGGCTTAAAGATAGCGTGAGCGCACTGTATGTTGTACTTCCCGCCCTTCCGAGGCGGTAGCAACTCGCTAGGGTACATGACGATGAGAAAATCTACGGTGGGTCATTGGAAGAGAATGTAGAAATTAAAAAAAACTTAATAAGTTTCGGGATAATACGATCAGCAATATTAATAGACAAACATCACGAAACCTACTTTGATATATCGAGCTGTCTTTTCCAGGGTTCTATCACAAAGTTAAGTCTTCTCCGTACGCCGTACAAGTAGAAAATATTTACCATCGACGAAGTTCCACATTTATGGGTCTTCAGAAACAAAATATTTTCTTTCAGGGATTTACTATCTTGTTCATTATTAACTTCGTTCTGCAGTGCTGCAAGTTGCGAACTGGATCGGATTTCCTCAGTTCCTTCTTCTCTTTCGATCAGAGCCTCATTTTCCTCGATTTCAGGTGGAAAAGTGCCAAAATATTTCCGTGGATTGCCAAGAAATGTGTTGCTGGAGAAGGAAAGACGGGAAGACTCTGGCACATTAGCGTAACTGTACTTGAAGCAAAATACCAAAGCAATCACCCAAACAGCAACTACTACCAACCTGCGGAACTGCTTGGACTTAAGAACTTCACGAGCGATCATGATATAAGGCAAAAGAGGGAAGTGCAACAGAAATGAAGGAGCACTACAGTCGCAGGAGTGTAAGAGATTACGCGATCTAATTAATATATAAATTCCCTCATCTCTCGTAACGTGTCACATCGTGAGGGGATTAATGGGAGAAGGAGCTTGCGTGCCGTCATCCCATGATGTGGGATGTATTATAATTTCCGTTGAATAATACAGCTGTTATAGGAGTGGGTTGGAGTCACCAATTCTTGTACCTCCTCACTCCATGTATAAACGTACGGTGGCAACCACTCCCCAAAAGGTTTGGTGATTGGTCTTAAAACAGTTAGAGACAGTCTAAGGAGTGTTAGAGACAGGCATAGATGCGTTTGCCACTTTGTCCAGGCGCCAGTCTAATGCAGGTCTAGCGCCGGTTTAATGCAGGTCTAATTCCGTCTAGCGCAGGTCTAATGCCGGTTTGGCGCCGGTTTTGTGCAGGTTTAGCGCCGGTTTGCGGTGCCAGCGCCAGTCTAATGCAGGTCCTGTGCCACTCTAATGCAGGTCTAGCGCCGGTTTGGTGCAGGTCCAGCGCCGGTTGAGCGCGGGTACAGCGCTGGTAATGCAGGTCTAGCGCCGGTTTAATGCAGGTCTTGTGCCACTCTAATGCAGGTCTAGCGCCGGTTTGGTGCAGGTCCAGCGCCGGTTGAGCGCGGGTACAAAGCTGGTGCAATTAGTCTTCTGCGCCCGTTTAATGCAGGTCTTGTGCCGTCTAGTGCCACTCTAATGCAGGTCTAGCGCCGGTTTGGTGCAGGTCCAGCGCCGGTTGAGCGCGGGTACAGCGCATATGCAATGCAGGTTCTTAGCGCAAGGTTTAACACAGTCTTGTATCTCTAATGCAGGTCTAGCGCCGGTTTGAGTGCAGGTCCAGCGCCGGTTGAGCGCGGGTGTTGCAGGTCTAGCGCCGGTTTAATGCAGGTCTTGTGCCAGTCTAGTGCCACTCTAATGCAGGTCTAGCGCCGGTTTAATGCAGGTCTTGTGCCAGTCTAGTGCCACTCTAATGCAGGTCTAGCGCCGGTTTGGTGGTGGTCCAGCGCTGGTTTTTAGCGCGGGTGCAGCGCTGGTCCAATGCACCTCGGATGCTATCTCAATATTACTAATGCATTTTTTTACAGATTTGGCGCCGATTAAATTATGCAGGTTTGACATCGTTTCATGCATGTTTGGCGCTGTTTGTCACAGTTGGTTTGCCATTCTAATGCAGGTTAGTTACCACCGTTAAGTTATGGTAACGTCCGTTAGGGACCACCGGTAACCATGGTAACGTCCGTTAGCTCCATCGGTAACCATAGTAACATACGTTACTACGTTAGTGACCAGTGACCACCGTTTATAGATAAACACGTTAAATACCATTAAGGTGTATGGTAACCCACCTAAGTTACCACCGGTAACCATGGTAACGTAACTTCATCTAAAGTAACTATGGTAACCCACGTTAATAGGCGGTAACCATGGTATTGGTTTGAGCCTATTTTGGTGCTGATGACGTCATCAAAATTACTACAGAAAACCACTAAAATAACGTAAGTTACGATAAAACGCTAACGTGCACTACTTTGGTAACAATCTCTTGGGTCAGTTAGTTTCACCGGTATTATGTTCTATTATTATTATGAAATTTTGGGGCCTCGAATTGACATGCTAAAACCTGCAAAAATATGTCCGCATTGGAATGGCGTTGCACCTGCATTAAAACAGCGCCAAACATTCATGAAAAGACGTCAAAAAATTTAAATCGTTTAATTACGAAAAACATTGTACTTTTGAGATAGCATTCTGTGCATTGGACCAGCGCTACTGCGCTAAACCAGCGCTGGACCTTTTCGGTAGACCTGCATTAGAGATGGCACAAGAACTGCATTAAAACCGTGAGACCTGCATGCACGTTTTGTTGAAATTCAACCGGCGCTGGACCTGCACCAAACCGGCGCTAGACCATTCGTGGCACAGGACCTGTAGACTGGCGCTGGCACCGCGCTAAACCGGCGCTAAACCTGCACAAAACCGGCGCCAAACTGGCATTGAATAGGCACTCTGGCGTTACTACATTAAACCCGGCGCTAGACCTGCATTAACGCGCCTGGACAAAATAAACGGATCTATGCCCATAGAGACAGTCTAAAACAGTTCGATACAGTTTTCGACTTGCCAGTTGATCATACAGTTCAAATACGATATAATACAAAAATATAGTTCTGGTTGCTATATTTTAGCCACGTGAGGCCTCTTGGACGATTTGTATTATATGACAAGAATATCGGTCCCATTCTAATTACACGAGCTTCACATAGCCTCACACGGCACTGTGATATCTGAAAAACTCAATGCTTGGGTCTCTCATTTCAATCTGTAATATTCGCTTAGAGCAAGGCCGGGAATCCCCTGATAAGCGTTGGAAAAGTCAGTAAACCAATGTAGACGTACTTGCATCAGTACTTAGATCACGACCTTATCACCTTAGAGAATGATCTGCTGTATATCTTACGGGTGACACTTGTGATACACAGATATCAAGGGATCTGCGTGAGGGTGCTAGTCAGCAGCTTGCCAAACCAGCCTTAGGGCAAGTCCTATCCGTACAAACTGCTGTCCAATTAGTCATCGCCCGTAGTACCACGTTTAGGCCCCAGTTAGGCTTGACACATGACCTCCGGCCCTTGACGAAGGAGCTAGCTTCGGCCTCAGAGAGCCCGTACTCCCGCATTATATAGGATATGGTAGTGGAGCCTGAACGGGATATGCCTCTCAGTCAGCACCTTCAGAGAGAGTTATATAATTAAACTGAACAGATTAAAATTAAAGTCAACGTATGCAATGTGCCTCTTATCAAAATCCCAAGGTGAACGAGCCAGGGGTTGCATTCCAAACTGAACAGGATATGCCTCGCTCACAGTGCCTCATACCTGCAGAGGGGGTTGCTTTAAACTGAACAGGATATGCCTCATGACAGTGCAGTACCTGCAGAGGGGGGTTAGCTTTAAACTGAACGGGATATGCCTCATGACAGTGCACCAGTACCTGCAGAGGGGGGTTAACTTTAAACTGAACGGGATATGCCTCATGACAGTGCACCAGTACCTGGGGGGGGGTTAGCTTTAAACTGAACAGGATATGCCTCGCTGACGAGTGCACTAGTACCTGCAGAGGGGGGGGTTAGCTTTAAACTGAGCGGGATATGACTCGCTGACAGTGCACCAGTACCTGCAAGAGGGGGGGTTAGCTTTAAACTGAACGGGATATGCCTCATGACAGTGCACCAGTACCTGCAGAGGGGGGGTTAAGCTTTAAACTGAACGGGATATGCCTCGCTGACAGTGCACCAGTACCTGCAGAGGATTGCTTTAAACTGAACAGGATATGCCTCGCTGACAGTGCACCAGTACCTGCAAGAGGGGGGGTTAGCTTTAAACTGAACAGGATATGCCTCATGACAGTGCACCAGTACCTGCAGAGGGGGTTAGCTTTAAACTGAACGGGATATGCCTCGCTGACAGTGCACCAGTACCTGCAGAGGGGGGGGTTAGCTTTAAACTGAACAGGATATGCCTCATGACAGTGCACCAGTACCTGCAGAGGGGGGGTTAGCTTTAAACTGAACAGGATATGCCTCGACAGTGCACCAGTACCTGCAGAGGGGGGGGGGTTAGCTTTAAACTGAACAGGATATGCCTCGCTGACAGTGCACCAGTACCTGCAGAGGGGGTTAGCTTTAAACTGAACGGGATATGCCTCGCTGACAGTGCACCAGTACCTGCAGAGGGGGGGGTTAGCTTTAAACTGAACGGGATATGCCTCGCTGACAGTGCACCAGTACCTGCAGAGGGGGGGGTGCTTTAAACTGAACGGGATATGCCTCGCTGACAGTGCACCAGTACCTGCAGAGGGGGGTTAGCTTTAAACTGAACGGGATATGCCTCGCTGACAGTGCACCAGTACCTGCAGAGGGGGGTTAGCTTTAAACTGAACGGGATATGCCTCGCTGACAGTGCACCAGTACCTGCAGAGGGGGTTAGCTTTAAACTGAACGGGATATGCCTCGCTGACAGTGCACCAGTACCTGCAGAGGGGGGTTAGCTTTAAACTGAACGGGATATGCCTCGCTGACAGTGCACCAGTACCTGCAGAGGGGGGTTAGCTTTAAACTGAACGGGATATGCCTCGCTGACAGTGCACCAGTACCTGCAGAGGGGGGGTTAGCTTTAAACTGAACGGGATATGCCTCGCTGACAGTGCACCAGTACCTGCAGAGGGGGGGGGTTAGCTTTAAACTGAACGGGATATGCCTCGCTGACAGTGCACCAGTACCTGCAGAGGGGGGGGGTTAGCTTTAAACTGAACGGGATATGCCTCGCTGACAGTGCACCAGTACCTGCAGAGGGGGTTAGCTTTAAACTGAACGGGATATGCCTCGCTGACAGTGCACCAGTACACCTGCGGGGGGGGGGTTAGCTTTAAACTGAGCGGGATATGCCTCGCTGACAGTGCACCAGCACCTCTAGAGAGGGGGGTTAGCTTTAAACTGAACAGGATATGCCTCGCTGACAGTGCACCAGTACCTGTAGAGGGGGAGGGGTTAGCTTTAAACTGAACGGGATATGCCTCGCTGACAGTGCACCAGTACCTGCAGAGGGGGGGGATTGCTTTAAACTGAACAGGATATGCCTCGCTGACAGTATGCCTCGCACCACCAGTACCTGCAGAGAGGGGGGGGTTAGCTTTAAACTGAACGGGATATGCCTCGCTGACAGTGCACCAGTACCTGCAGAGGGGGGTTAGCTTTAAACTGAACGGGATATGCCTCGCTGACAGTGCACCAGTACCTGCAGAGGGGGGGTTAGCTTTAAACTGAGCAGGATATGCCTCGCTGACAGTGCACCAGTACCTGCCTGCAGAGGGGTTAGCTTTAAACTGAACGGGATATGCCTCGCTGACAGTGCACCAGCACCTGCAGAGAGAGAGGGGGTTAGCTTTAAACTGAACGGGATATGCCTCGCTGACAGTGCACCAGTACCTGCAGAGGGGGTTAGCTTTAAACTGAACGGGATATGCCTCGCTGACAGTGCACCAGTACCTGCAGAGGGGGGTTAGCTTTAAACTGAACAGGATATGCCTCGCTGACAGTGCACCAGTACCTGTAGAGGGGGGTTAGCTTTAAACTGAACAGGATATGCCTCGCTGACAGTGCACCAGCACCTGCAGAGGGGGGTTAGCTTTAAACTGAACAGGATATGCCTCGCTGACAGTGCACCAGCACCTGCAGAGGGGGGTTAGCTTTAAACTGAACGGGATATGCCTCGCTGACAGTGCACCAGTACCTGCAGAGGGGGTTAGCTTTAAACTGAACGGGATATGCCTCGCTGACAGTGCACCAGTACCTGCAGAGGGGGGGGTTAGCTTTAAACTGAACGGATATGCCTCGCTGACAGTGCACCAGTACCTGCAGAGGGGGGTTAGCTTTAAACTGAACGGGATATGCCTCGCTGACAGTGCACCAGTACCTGCAGAGGGGGGGGTTAGCTTTAAACTGAACGGGATATGCCTCATGACAGTGCACCAGTACCTGCAGAGGGGGGTTAGCTTTAAACTGAACGGGATATGCCTCGCTGACAGTGCACCAGTACCTGCAGAGGGGGGTTAGCTTTAAACTGAACGGGATATGCCTCGCTGACAGTGCACCAGCACCTGCAGAGGGGGGTTAGCTTTAAACTGAACGGGATATGCCTCGCTGACAGTGCACCAGTACCTGCAGAGGGGGGGGTTAGCTTTAAACTGAACGGGATATGCCTCGCTGACAGTGCACCAGTACCTGTAGAGGGGGGGTTAGCTTTAAACTGAACGGGATATGCCTCGCTGACAGTGCACCAGTACCTGCAGAGGGGGGGGTTAGCTTTAAGCTGAACGGGATATGCCTCGCTGACAGTGCACCAGTACCCTGCAGAGGGGGTTAGCTTTAAACTGAACGGGATATGCCTCGCTGACAGTGCACCAGTACCTGCAGAGGGGGGGTTAGCTTTAAACTGAACGGATATGCCTCGCTGACAGTGCACCAGTACCTGCAGAGGGGGGTTAGCTTTAAACTGAACGGGATATGCCTCGCTGACAGTGCACCAGTACCTGCAGAGGGGGGGTTAGGATATGCCTTTAAACCTGAACTTTAAACTAACAGGATATGCCTCGCTGACAGTGCACCAGTACCTGCAGAGGGGGGTTAGCTTTAAACTGAACGGGATATGCCTCGCTGACAGTGCACCAGTACCTGCAGAGAGGGGGGGTTAGCTTTAAACTGAACGGGATATGCCTCGCTGACAGTGCACCAGTACCTGCAGAGGGGGGGGGGTTAGCTTTAAACTGAACGGGATATGCCTCGCTGACAGTGCACCAGTACCTGCAGAGAGGGGGGGGGATAGCTTTAAACTGAACGGGATATGCCTCGCTGACAGTGCACCAGTACCTGCAGAGGGGGGGTTAGCTTTAAACTGAACGGGATATGCCTCGCTGACAGTGCCAGTACCTGCAGAGGGGGGGTTAGCTTTAAACTGAACGGGATATGCCTCGCTGACAGTGCACCAGTACCTGCAGAGGGGGGGTTAGCTTTAAACTGAACGGGATATGCCTCGCTGACAGTGCACCAGTACCTGCAGAGGGGGTTAGCTTTAAACTGAACGGGATATGCCTCGCGAACCATGCCTCGCTGACAGTGCACCAGTACCTACAGGGGGGGGGTTGGCTTTAAACTGAACGGATATGCCTCGCTGACAGTGCACCAGTACCTGCAGAGGGGGGGGTTAGCTTTAAACTGAACGGGATATGCCTCGCTGACAGTGCACCAGCACCTGCAGAGGGGGGGTTAGCTTTAAACTGAACGGGATATGCCTCGCTGACAGTGCACCAGCACCTGCAGAGGGGGGGTAGCTTTAAACTGAGCGGTCGATATGCCTCGCTGACAGTGCACCAGTACCTGCAGAGGGGGGGGGTTGGCTTTAAACTGAACGGGATATGCCTCGCTGACAGTGCACCAGCACCTGCAAGGAGGGGGGGGTTAGCTTTAAACTGAACGGGATATGCCTCGCTGACAGTGCACCAGCACCTGCAGAGGGGGGGTTAGCTTTAAACTGAACGGGATATGCCTCGCTGACAGTGCACCAGTACCTGCAGAGGGGGTTAGCTTTAAACTGAACGGGATATGCCTCGCTGACAGTGCACCAGTACCTGCAGAGAGGGGGGTTAGCTTTAAACTGAACGGGATATGCCTCGCTGACAGTGCACCAGCACCTGCAGAGGGGGGGGTTAGCTTTAAACTGAACGGGATATGCCTCGCTGACAGTGCACCAGTACCTGCAGAGGGGGGGTTAGCTTTAAACTGAACGGGATATGCCTCATGACAGTGCACCAGTACCTGCAGAGGGGGGTAGCTTTAAACTGAACGGATATGCCTCGCTGACAGTGCACCAGTACCTGCAGAGGGGGGTTAGCTTTAAACTGAACGGGATATGCCTCGCTGACAGTGCACCAGTACCTGCAGAGGGGGGGGGGTTAGCTTTAAACTGAACGGGATATGCCTCGCTGACAGTGCACCAGTACCTGCAGAGGGGGGGGTTAGCTTTAAACTGAACGGGATATGCCTCGCTGACAGTGCACCAGTACCTGCAGAGGGGGGTTAGCTTTAAACTGAACGGGATATGCCTCGCTGACAGTGCACCAGTACCTGCAGAGGGGGGTTAGCTTTAAACTGAACGGGATATGCCTCGCTGACAGGCACCAGCACCTCGCTGACAAACTGAACGGGATATGCCTCGCCGACAGTGCACCAGTACCTGCAGAGGGGGGTTAGCTTTAAACTGAACGGGATATGCCTCGCTGACAGTGCACCAGTACCTGCAGAGGGGGGGGTTAGCTTTAAACTGAACGGGATATGCCTCGCCGACAGTGCACCAGTACCTGCAGAGGGGGGTTAGCTTTA
Organism: Beroe forskalii; assembly: GCA_011033025.1. Taxonomy (NCBI): domain Eukaryota; kingdom Metazoa; phylum Ctenophora; class Nuda; order Beroida; family Beroidae; genus Beroe; species Beroe forskalii. Next base: position 9,703 of record WFMF01000922.1, on the reverse strand, counting down.
AACTGAACGGGATATGCCTCGCCGACAGTGCACCAGTACCTGCAGAGGGGGTTAGCTTTAAACTGAACGGATATGCCTCGCTGACAGTGCACCAGTACCTGCAGAGAGGGGGGGTTAGCTTTAAACTGAACGGGATATGCCTCGCTGACAGTGCACCAGTACCTGCAGAGAGGGGGGTTAGCTTTAAACTGAACGGGATATGCCTCGCTGACAGTGCACCAGTACCTGCAGAGGGGGTTAGCTTTAAACTGAACGGGATATGCCTCGCTGACAGTGCACCAGTACCTGCAGAGAGGGGGGGGTTAGCTTTAAACTGAACGGGATATGCCTCGCTGACAGTGCACCAGTACCTGCAGAGGGGGGGTTAGCTTTAAACTGAACGGGATATGCCTCGCTGACAGCAGTACCTGCAGAGGGGGGTTAGCTTTAAACTGAACGGGATATGCCTCGCTGACAGTGCACCAGCACCTGCAGAGGGGGGTTAGCTTTAAACTGAACGGGATATGCCTCGCTGACAGTGCACCAGTACCTGTAGAGGGGGGTTAGCTTTAAACTGAACGGGATATGCCTCGCTGACAGTGCACCAGTACCTGCAGAGGGGGTTAGCTTTAAACTGAACGGGATATGCCTCGCTGACAGTGCACCAGTACCTGCAGAGGGGGGTTAGCTTTAAACTGAACGGGATATGCCTCGCTGACAGTGCACCAGTACCTGCAGAGGGGGGTTAGCTTTAAACTGAACGGGATATGCCTCGCTGACAGTGCACCAGTACCTGCAGAGGGGGGTTAGCTTTAAACTGAACGGGATATGCCTCGCTGACAGTGCACCAGTACCTGCAGAGGGGGTTAGCTTTAAACTGAACGGATATGCCTCGCCGACAGTGCACCAGTACCTGCAGAGGGGGGGGTTAGCTTTAAACTGAACGGGATATGCCTCGCTGACAGTGCACCAGTACCTGTAGAGGGGGGGGGCTATTTAAACTGAACGGATATGCCTCGCTGACAGTGCACCAGTACCTGCAGAGAGGGGGTTAGCTTTAAACTGAACGGGATATGCCTCGCTGACAGTGCACCAGTACCTGCAGAGGGGGGGGTTAGCTTTAAACTGAACGGGATATGCCTCGCTGACAGTGCACCAGTACCTGCAGAGGGGGGTTAGCTTTAAACTGAACGGGATATGCCTCGCTGACAGTGCACCAGTACCTGTAGAGGGGGGGGTTAGCTTTAAACTGAACGGGATATGCCTCGCTGACAGTGCACCAGTACCTGCAGAGAGGGGGTTAGCTTTAAACTGAACGGGATATGCCTCGCTGACAGTGCACTAGCACCTGCAGAGAGGGGGGGGGGTTAGCTTTAAACTGAACATTCAGATTAATATTAAATTGAATGTAGCACAATGTGCATCCCTTATCATTCATCCTTATCAAGGTAAACTATAGCCCGGGAAGTTGCCATTTCTAACAGCTGGGTCAGAGCGATGTTCGCTACTGCTTTGAACTTTCAGAGCCCCAGCTAAAGCAATATCAAAATTGTGAACTCAAATTGAAATAGATCACCAACCTTGCCATTGGAGTCCTTGCAGTCCTTGATGAATTGATGGGTTTTCTCCCACATTCTCAACAGGTTGGCTTGCGGAATATCAAGCACATCAACCCTGTAAAAGGCAGTGAGAATGGGGAAATGAGGAATTAGGATAAGGAATAATAATTGAGGGTGAATGATGATCAATTAAGTTCAATTTTCCTTGATTAACAAGCACTTTACAGACACCATCTGACGGGTTCACGATTGTCAGTTGTCGGTGTACTGACCGGTAATATTTGAAAGAGGACTCGAAGCAGGACTCAATCTCTGACGTCACATTGAGCACGTGCGTTACACCGTTCTCAACGAGTTCATCGTAGTTGGTGACGCATTCATTCGGTCCCTGTGGAGAGTTTATTCTGGAGAAGATATTACTATATTAATTGAACCTGAGTCAAAAGAAAATACATTACTGAGGAATCAACAAGTAACGGCCTGATCCGTGAAAACAGATCTGCTGATATAGTGATATAATCCCTACATGAAGTGTAATGCCAAAAATGGTATCAAAATTAGGCCAAAAATAAAGATGGTAATAAAACCCACGATTTTGAGGAAAAATCGCATGCTCTTATCTCAACTTGAAGCAGCAAGGAAAAGCCACAGCTCTACCGAGATCCAGTAGCCTGTACAGCCTCCTTAGTCCTTACCCAGGTAGAGGTAGTCCTTGATGAGGGAGGGTTCGTCCATCTGACCGAGGGTCATCAGTATCTTCTCTTCGATGAAAGCTTTGTGGTGTGCCAGGTCAATCCCCAGTCTAGCTTCCATCTCAGTCCTGGGAAAAGAGTACTTCCAGGGAGCCATAAAATGGTATGCAACCGGATCAACGACAAACCACAAAGAAACCGAAATGTACAATCTTAAAATATAATTTGGGATTTGATCTAGCACTTGCATGTTTCACTTAATCACTTGATAAATTCGATAGTGATTACCTGATGGATTTGCTGCTGGCATCATCCAAGTCAATGTTGTACATTATTTCGCGAATGGTCTTAATCAGCAGCTTCGATAGCTCATCCAAAGAACGAATCTGTGAAATGATTACTGGTCAGTAGAGAGTCACCAGTGAGTAGAGTCAGTGAAATGATGCATGGGTCAGTACAGAGTCAGTAAAATGAAGCCAGGGTCAGTACAGAGACGGTGAAATGATGCCTGGGTCAATACAGAGTCAGTGAAATGATCACCGGTCAGTGTAGGCTCAGTGAAATGATGCCAGGGTCAGTACAGAGTCATTGAAATGATGCCAGGGTCAGTACAGAGTCAGTGAAATGATGCCTGGGTCAGTACAGAGTCAGTGAAATGATGCCTGGGTCAGTAGAGAGTCAGTGAAATGATGCCTGGGTCAGTACAGAGTCGGTGAAATGATGCATGGGTCAGCGAGCGAGCGAGTTCATGGTCAATGTCAAATGTTAATTAATGAACATAGGACCAGTGAGTTTATACACCGTCTATACCAGTATACAGAATTCACTTAAGAGTTAAGTGCTGGAGTTTGTATTCACACCCCGCACTGAACACACTCTCAGTTATTACGCCTCCGAACACATCATTGAGAACACGTACAGGCCAGACGCAGGGCACAGGTGGTTGTGTGTGGAAAAGCACCTGAGTTTTCAACATCACGTCTCAGCAATCAGTATGTGATCTATATCAGCTAGTCGGCAGTTCAAAAAACGCAAAATCATTTCATTTTCAGTGCTTTATTCATGCACAAAAAGCGGCCTTTTTCAGTATTACATACTTTCAATGCACAGTATCACGTATTTTCGTGCGGAAATTTTGACAGGTAGTTGGAACTGAGAAAGTGCGATTTCATCGTACGAGCTCGCTCATTATGAGTGATGAGTGAGTAAGTGATTAATAATGAGCCAGTGAATTACGGACTAATTGATATAATGATTGATTGAAATAGTGAGTGAGTGGGTGAGTGAAGTGAGCATCATTGTAGATAGGGAAGAAGTAAGCCATTATACGACAAGGGCTGCCTATATAAGTAGTCTAAGTAAAAATGGCCACGGTCTCCCAAACTCGTTTGCCGACTTTACTCAGCTTGACAGGCTTTAATCGACGCTGTTTTGGTTCACCCCCAGCACCTCATCCTTTCATCGACCTACCAATCAGCATGCATTATCGTTCAAATACATTCACAGACAAGAAAAGAAGGTTGTTGACATATCAACTTTGAAATTCCCTCTTGGTGAACTGGTTTTGTAGATTTGGTGCTGATTGACTGAGTTTCCGGGCTGTTTGCAACGGGGTTAGTTCTGACCAATTAGAAGCCGTTGGACACATCCCGTGACTTATGAAAATCAACACCTGAACTATTCAGCTTTTTCACACTTCTCGACGTCCTCGGTATCAGTCTAGACAGGATATATAATGGGGAAATTGGCAGTGATTCTGACTTAAATTAGTGAGAGTGCAACTGCAAGTGCTATTGTCTGGGTGAGCTGTCGAATAAGTCGCTCTTATCCTCTTCAACTATCTTTGAGTTTATTGTTATGAATTACCGCTACTAACCACTTATACTATAAAGATTTTGGCCTTGTATCCATTGCCTTGTTCTATCTCGAATCGGTTTTAAATAAAGTATCAGGTTGGAACCCGTCTCCACAACGATAGATAGTGGATAGGATAAGGCACCTCAGAAAATCAAGAAAATAAGAGTTAGGGAACAAAACTGCAGAATCTGGAGAGGAGAAGTAGAGTCAGTCCTCCGTACTCATCGGTTTCCTCAGGCTTCGCGTTATCATTACAGAATCGATTTCGGAAACTTCGGCCTGCCACAACACAGAGAATGAGGCGTCTGAGCAACGCAAGGGTGAATCAGTAGTGAAATTACCTACTGAATCAGGGATG
>WFMF01000921.1:0-26698 GCA_011033025.1 Beroe forskalii | reverse complement strand
GGGCCCAATTTGGGTATGGGGGGCCCGAAAAGGGAGCCGTTTAAGGGGGGCCCCAATTAGAAGGGGGGGCCCGTTGGTGGGGGGACCCCCGACGCAGGGACCCCGATTTAAATATGGGGGGCCTGAGTTGTAGGGGGGGACCCCCGAGGGTATGGGGGCCGATTTGTGGGGGGGAGCCTGAGTTGTATGGAGGGCCCGAGTTGTAGGGGGGCCCAGTTGTATAGGGGCCCTAGTTGGTATGGGAGTATGGGGGAGCCCAAGTTGGTGGGGGCCCAGAGCTGACTACATATGGGGAGCCCAAGTTGGTGTGGGGGAGCCCGAGTTAGTATAGGGGAGCCCGAGGTTGATAGGTGGATCCCAAGTTAATGGGGGAGCCCAAGCTATGGCGAAGCCCAGGACAAGGTGGAGCACGGTGAAGCCCAAGGTAAGGGTGAGCCTCAGAAGGGCGATCCCATGTTTCAGGGTGAGGATAAGGTGGAGCCATTAGTGTAGCCAAGCACGGTGAAGCCCAAGGTAAGGGTGAGCCTCGTATGGGTGATCCCATGTTTCAGGGATAGCCCAGAACATCAGTGTAGCCCAGGATAAGGTGGAGCCAGGTACGGTGAAGCCCAATGTAAGGGTGAGCCTGGTATGGGTGATGCCATGTTTGAGGGTGAGCCCAGAACATCAGTGAAGCCCGAGGTTCTGGTGGAGCCTGGTGGTGAAGCCCAAGATAAGGGTGAGTCTGGTACGGGTGAGTCCCTGTATCGGGGTTATCCCAGAACATCCGTGAAGCCCGAGGATCGGGTGAGCCTGGTATGGCGAAGCCCAAGGTAAGGGTGAGCCTGGTACGGGTGAGCCCCTGTATCGGGGTTATCCCAAGGCATTGGTGAAGCCCGAGGTCCGGTGGAGCCTGGTATGGTGAAGCCCGGCAATAGGGTGAGTCTGGTATGGGTGAGACCGTGTATAGAGGTGAGCCCCGGACAATCGGGGAAGCCCTAGATTAAGGGGAGCAGTGTACAGGGGAGTCCGTGATTAGAGGTGATCCCAGGTTTAGGGGAAGCCTCCGTACGGTGAACTCTGTAGTTTGTGATCCCGGGAATAGGGGGAGCATTAATGCCTCCCCCTGTTCCCGGGCTCCCATACTTGCCAACCCCATTGATTATGAATCACAATACCTATTTGTAGCAATGACAAGGTATGAATTGCTTCAAGAAGGGTCATTGATAGGAGATACATCATTCTACAAATATAAGAACACTTCCACTGGACTAACTGTTACACTAATTAATCATAATGGACCAATCATTTCTGCAAATATTGTTTTGCGGACTCAAACCAATAATAATTGGGGTCTGCCTCATGCCCTTGAGCATCTTGTTTTCATGGATTCATCGAATTATCCAAAAGGGTTTTTAGACTTTGCTGCAAATCAATGCTATTCTGATGGAACAAATGCATGGACAGACCAAGATCACACAGCATACACTGTTAGATGTGCAGGAAAAGAGGGATTACTCACATTTCTTCCGATATTTCTAGATCATATTTTGTCCCCCACATTAACTAATGAAGCTTTCTTGACAGAAATTCACCACATCAATGGCTCTGGGAAAGATGGCGGTGTTCTTTATTGTGAAATGCAGTCATATGAAAATACTATGGAGTGTATAGCAGAACGGAAATTTGTATCACGTATGTTTGGTCAGGACAGTTCTTATTCAGTTGAAACAGGTGGCCTTATGAGTGATATAAGGTCCAATTGTAGCTTGGACAAATGTCGGGCCTTCCATGATGAAGCATATAAAATGGAAAATATGTGTATTATTGTCTGTGGTCGTGTCAGTATTGATGAACTGCATGATGCTATCACTACTCTAGTTGATAAGGGGGATGATATTTGTCAACCAGAAATTAAAGTTCATGAGACCAACATTGTTAAGATGCATAAAATGGCTGAGATTCAGTTCAACAATGCTTTTCAATCTGAAACAGTCTTCTTTCCATCACCTGATAAATATGATCCAGGGTCTGTTTTGATTGGGTTCCAAAGTTATGTCTTAAATGAAACCTTAGAAATATTAGCTGAGGATTTATTATTAGATTACTTAACTAGCACACCTGCATCGCCACTGACAAAAAATCTTGTTCATAATGAAAGTCCTTATTGCTCCTCTTTGTCTTATTCACGATTTATGTACCCAAAAACGGCAATCAAACTCAAGTTTCATGAAACATATCCAATGCAGAAAGATAAAATCAAAGACAAAGTTTTAGAGGTGTTACATCATCTTGCCATTACAGGAATTGATACTGACAGAATAAGACTTATTGCTGAAAATAAACTGTCCAGGGAAAAATTAGCAATTGAAAATAACAATCTTGAACAGCTTGTCTCAATAAGTTCAACTGACTTTATCTATGAAAATGAGTTTTGCAACTTGCTCACTAAATTTGAATGTATTGAAGACCTATATTTCAGTGCCATAAATTCACCAAAAGCTTTTTGGTGTCAATTTTTAAATAAACTCATTGCTTCTCTATCAGTTTGCATTGTTGCTGAGCCTAGTCCAAAACTTTTGGAACAATTGGAATTGGCAGAAGAGGAAAGAATTATTCAGCGAATTAAAAGACTTGGCAAATCATTGATTTCAGATCATGGGGAAACATTACAAAATGCTGAAAAGTTGAACAGCAATAAATATTCCTTGGAACTCTATGATCAAATTAAAAAACATAATTTTCAAATTGATGATAAGGTATCTACTTATAATTCCCTGACAGATCATCATCCAAATTTGTTTCTGCATCAGATGGAAAGTTCATTTTACCGTATTTACATAATAGCAGATACTGCTTCATTAACATCTCAACAGAAATTTGTTATACCACTCTTTTTAGAGTCATTCTGTAAACTTCCCATTCATAACAAGTCCACAAACTTCAAATTATCTTGTGATGATGTTGCAATTGAAATGGAGCGAGTTTTTGTTGATCACAATATTTCTCTTGCCCTTTTCGATGAGCAAATTTGTATGGATTTTGTTGTTCAAGAAGAAAATATATCGACTTCTTTACATATGTTACATCAGGTTTTATTTCATCAGTGTGTTGATAGAAAACGTGTAGAGGAATGTCATGAAAGTCTGAAAGCCAATGTAAAGGCAGGTAAAAGATGTGGCTATGAATGCATTCAGGCAATTCGCTTTCAATCCTTGTTTCCAGAAAGTGCTTCTGCAAAAAGTTCAATCTTTGAACAGGAAAAATTCCTTGAATCTATTTCCTTAGACAATTATTGTGGCTTACTAAAATCTATTTTCGAAAGTTTAATCACTGGCTATTACTGTGTACATGTCATGAGCAACACAGAATTGCTACAAAAACTTAATATTCAAGAGCTTTCAGCTTGCTTCAGGCTAGATTCAATCCCACCTAAAGGAAACTTTGTAAAATTGAAATCTTATCTTCTCAATAACCAAGAACTCTCAAAACAAGGAGATATACTTATGAAAGTTCCTGGTGAAGAAACAAGTTACATGATTTCTGTTATTCCTGTGAGCCATTCACTCTATGATACATTGGATGTAAAAATGCTAGTATTTCATGCTTGGTTTGGTCAACTTGATGGATTGGTTGGAAAACAAATTCGTGGCAAAGGCCTTGCATACCACTATTTTTTAAAATCATCAGCATTTGATGGTATTTTAGAATTCCAGCTTCAACAATCAACTGACATAAAGGCAGCATTTGCTGCAACCAAAGAATTTATGAATAAAATGCTTCTTTCTGTAAACAAGAATGAATATTTAGATGAGAAACATTTGCAATTAGCTAAAAATCAAGTCCTGTTTTCTCTTGTCGATGGAATAAACTCATCTCTTAAAGTTGCATTTAGAGATATTAAAAATATTCATAGCAAAGAAGCAGTACCAGACGTCATGAAAATCATATCTGATCTCAATGAAATAGATCGTCATGATATGCTGGACCTAATTGCAACCTATCACTGCAACTTATATGATGACAACTCGTTGAAGATTTATACAGTTCCGCCTTTTAGTGAGGTGCAAATTGGATGATAAAATCCAATATGGTAGATTAATCGTTTTAACAAAGCCTCAAAGGGTATCATCTTCTCATGACATGATGCATGTTCACATGGTTTTATAAATTCGATAGGTAATAACTACTTGTTAAGTATATCTAGATTGTTTTTATCATTAATTATTGTCAAACTTGGCTACAGTAGCAATTATCAATAATAACACAAGTTTGGCACTCCCATTTTTTCTCCAGTTGAGTGCGTAATTGTCCATTGTCCATTTGTGTGTCTTTGTGTAATTAAGTTTACTTGACAATTTTTTTTCGAGTTATTGTAACCACTAACTAACCCCTCACAAACAAGGTCACAGCGGTATGATAAAATTTTTTTGCATTCTTGGTCCATCTGATAAAATACTAAAATATGACACTGATCTTGAATTCCTTACAGATATGTTCAAGAAACTACTCCAAAGTGGATTAAGCCGGACTTTGACAACAATTTCTAACAATTGCTCGCCTCAATCATCATTATCACTAAACTCAACAGCGATTAGAAATGTTCACTTTGTTCCAGTTGTTGTAGAACAATCTGGCAGTGGGGAGAGAGCGTATGATCTTTTTCAAGACTTCTTGCAGAGCGAATTATTTGTATCATGACTCCAATTGATGATCATTTGGCAGGCCTTGTAATAGACAACTTCTTCACTTGCAAGGAAGCAACAGTACTGAACCTATCAGCATGTATTAATAGTCCAGGAGGGTTGGTCAGTGCAGGGTTAGCAATATATGACACAATGCAGTATGTGACTGCTCCCATCAGCACATGGTGTGTGGGACGGGCTATGAGTGCAGCATCACTTCTACTCTGTGCTGGTGCACCAGGTATGCGATATTCTCTGCCTCACTCCCGCATCATGGTCCATCAGCCATCAGGAGGGGCACAAGGCCAGGCATCCGACATTGCCATTCAGGCTGCAGAAATACTCTACCTGAGGAATCAACTGAACAATATCTACGTAAAACATACAGGGAAGACTCTGGAGGAAATTGAGAAAGCTATGGAAGAGACACATATATGTCAAGTGATGAGGCGAAGGACTTTGGATTGATTGATCATGTGACTGTGCAACCACCCCCTGTCGCTACAGACGACAAATAGAGTGAGATACAAATGAAAATTCATTCATAGAATGAGAGAGTACCACTTATCAACATGATAAAAAGATAAAAATACAATAGGTAACAGGTAGCTTACCATATAAAATATGAAATGAACTTTCTTCCACATGTTCTCATGTTGATCCTTTTCAACCATTTCTATAGAATATTCGTCACCCATTCACGGTTTGTGTCTAAACCGTTTTAAAAAACTTTTCTGTTGAAACTAATTTTGTGTATGTAATGTTGCCTTCCCTGGGTATACTACTATAGGATTCAGAAATTTGCAGTCAAAGCTACGCAATCGAAAAGTCAAATCTCAATAAAAAGTGAAATGAACCACGACGTCTTTACAAATGACAGCACAAATGCAAGGTTATTTAAAGTTAATGTGAAAGGTGCCTTTTTCACCTTAATTTGATCCACCTGAAAACGTTTATTCAATAAAACCCTTATTCAATAATTTCTTATTAATTTCTTAATTTCATGTTATATAAGATGTTATAAGGTGCAATGTACTGTGTAGTATGTAGATCAAATAGTATATGTACTCATTAGGGTGGTTCAAAAAGTCCTTTTCTCATCAAATCAATAGGAAAATGTGGATAAGTTGCTTCAGGACATCAAGGAACACCACAAAAAATTTGGAAGTCAAAAATTCGATCGAGAAAAAGCCACCTCCTATTACGCCCTTTTTTGGGGCTTCCTTACTGTAAAAATCGAAAAATGGCTCAATTTAGCACAGATTGGTAAGGGGAGGCTGGGCACACTAACATTGAACAGAGTTTATGAAATATGAGTAGTACTCATATTTCATAAACTCTGTTTGATGTTGGTGTGCCCAGTTTCCCCTTAATAATCTATGCTAAATTGAGGCAATTATTCTCTTCTACTTTATTGAGTTATATTTTGTAAATCCTGAGTTTCACGTCATGGGCAATTTTGAAAAAATACAGTAGGTAGGTAGTTTACTTTGATTTTAGATCTAATGGCACTAATCTTCTAATCTGTTATTCGTTATAAAAGCCTGAATGTTAATTTATAATCTAGCTTACATGTTAACCTGTTTAGTAATATAGCATCGAATTTTCAAAAATTTACACCACTCATAATAAACTCTGTTTTAATAAAAGTGTACCCCGTTTCTCGTGTGTGGTCTAACTAAATTGAGACAATTTTCTCTTGAACTTTATTGCACAAAGCACAACGCAGCCATAGCTGCTATTATGATCATGCACTAAGTTTCAGTGTTTGTTGGTCCTGTGTTTCACATGCCACATGTGTAAGATGATTGAGCAATTTTACCAAAAAAAAATATGTGTTTACTTTTATTTAACTATTTTTAAGATCTATGTCACTAATCTGTTATTCGTTCCTATATGAGAATTTCAAAACTCTTGAAGACAATCATGTTTACATCATATATGCAAAATCAATAGATAGCTGTAAATTTTGACAACTTTGAATATAATAAATTAATAACTCTTGACTTACAGACTTTTGATTAATACTCGGCGCAATGATTAATGATTATTGGCTGAATAATTGACACAATTGGATTTTTGGAACTTCTCTGTTGCAGTTTAGAAGCACCTATCAACTTGAAAGTTGAAACTTTCAGTACATGGGCGTCAACTCCACACTCCGTGTACGGAAAGTTTCAAACTGTTTGTCTTTAGATTTGAAGTAGCAAATCATGGCCCATATTCTAAAGTGTAACTACTAAAATTAATTAATTAACGAATAAGTGAAAATATCTTCATACCTACCTGCTAGTGCTAGCAAATTATTATGTTGATGATATGTTTAACGCCGTCAAGATAACGATCATTCTAAATCCCTATTTTCGAAGATGTTCAACAAGTTCACTGACAGTATATCTGGATTTGAAGACCTATGTCAACTCTCAAACTTAGGCCGTAATCAAGCTGCTTTGCACATTGCTGTCCAAAAAGCAATACTGCATTCCCTATGACACAAGTGTTGAACACCCAGGTTAGTTTAATAGATGATATTTGCATTATTCACGGTGTAGTAAGGCTGCCTTGTTTCAGTGTGAGACATAAAATCTGTTCAGAAGTGGGGATGACAACAAATTCAATAAAAAAATAAGCATATCTTGTATTAACTTATAGCCCTTTCTACCGGCTGTTTTACCACCCTTTTAAATGATGGGCAAACCTGCTAGTTTATGATATAAGTCATCACTATACCCATTACCCAGTTACAGTGGTATGATGATCATCAATAATTCAATCATATTCGTCATTTGTTAATGAATGGATAACTTGTGCTTTGATCAGGTGGTGACCCCTCGCCAAAAGATGAAACAGGAATAACCCTCTACATGTTGTTGCTAATGGCTCCTTTGTAAGTCTCTTCAAACCATCCTAGAGCAGTTAGTTACTTCCAGTTACCATTCTCTTACATTACTGCCTCCAGATTTGTAAATGATAAATGAATTGGGTACCAAAATTCAGATCTGTCATTAATTGCCTTGCAGGCAGTTTTAGCCCTTACCAATTATTGTACAATTATAATCAGTTATTTGACTTAGCTTAAATTGAAACTATTGGAATACGACCTTATGACATGTTGACTAATGATCACCTTTCCAGTGAAAGTGTAACTCACGACTTGCTGATGAGATGGTAACTGCCACTAACAACGAAGGTGATACGCCGCTCCATTTAGCATGCAAGGTTACAACCGCATCTCAATTTTAATATAATGCTGTTATGTGGTGTGTCAGTGAGTTAGTGATTAGCAACGAGGGATATTAGTATATTAGTATGGTGCAAAATTTTGGGATTTTTCGAAAAAAAACTGCCAAAAATTTGTCTACCAAATTCCAAAATAACTGTGCCTAAATCTTTAAATTAATCGCCAACCTCAATGTTGGGTGCAACATTTAAGGATTTTTTTGCGAAAAATTCTAAAAAAGTAAAAAAAAACGGAATTAAAATCTTAAAATGAAAATGCAAATATCCCTCGTAATGCACTCTTCAAAATTTTACTTGTTATCTTGGCATGAATCATAGGAACGACTATTTTCTAGTTCAAAGCTAAAATGATGTATTACTTAGTTCCAAGTCCCGGTCCTTGCTGTTCCTGACTCTTGCCGAGATATATGTCATTAAGTTGTCAATTCACTGTTAAAAGTATAAAACAGTAACTTATATTTAAGTCCATCTTTCATACTGATTGAAAAAAAGGCTGAAGTTACGGCAGACTTTCAGTATGAATTTCTATTTTTTCTACGTGGTTCTGTGTTGCAGGGCACCACTGAACAATATTTGAACAAAAATACACCTGTGGTCTTGCTGTATGCAATGTCATGTTTTGACTATTGAAAAATTAATAAAGCGAATGTTGCCTTGTTGATCAATGTGGAGATGATCAGTTTCCCTAATCATGTAATTCATCACTGTTTATTGAATGTTGGATCAATTGCGACATATGTGAACGAATTAATATGACCTCACTAAGTTTATTGTACTTGGCAAATGTTGACAAAGAAATTAACAGTTACTGCTTCAGCAAACAATAACTCTTGATGCATGAATGAAAATCTTAATGTGTCACTCTTACTTTTTGAGTTTTTAGTTTCTTTGAAAGGACCTCGGAATGAAATTGTCTATGAAGAACAGAGTTTGAGGTCGGTTTGTTGATCTGGATACCTTCTTGGGCAACCATTATTTGACTGTCAGGAACTATTAGATGTACGTCAAAATTCTCATTTTCATCTGTAAAGAAAAAATTTATAGATCGGACCGAGGTATTTCGACCGAGTCGAGGCCGGCGAACGAAAATCTTGAAATTTCAAATCGGAGGCCGAGTCGAGGAAAACGCAGACGATCTGGGGTATTCTGACCGAGGTTGAGGCCGAGTCCCTGGTGCCCTTAATTTGCACCGAGGCCGAGGCCGAGGCCGAGGATTTTGGTGATATTTTCAACAATTTGAAACTTATCACCACAATAAACTAAATTTTTTTCAATAAACCAAATTTTATTTTCTTGGCAATCCCACACTCCAACATATAGTGGTATAAAAAGATTCTGGCATCGTCCACTGCGGCACCGGAATGATGAATTTGATAACATACCCTTAGCATGTTTATTAAGTGCTGGGCCAATGTGTTCGATTTGTGTCGAGAGTATTCATTAAGTACAGACAGCTGGCAAACCATCACACAATCAAGTTTCCTCAGTTTGGGGCCAAAGACATTCTGTCGTTTATTCCAACAGCTGCACCGTTTTGTTTGGAAAATTCAAACTACTTTAGGAGGTGTATTTATATGAGATAAAAATTTTGTGTTGAAAACATGAGATTTTCAATCATTACTCTTTGTTATCATATGATAATGACGTCATTTTGAACTGCCATGGTGTATGAAAAATGGGATTTTTCTGAAATATCCCCAAATTGTTAACCTTTTATAAATAAACCCTATAAATAAACTCCTAAGGTAATTGAAATTGTTTTTGTGGACCGTAGATCTTAACTGCATTATTTGTACTTATTATTTATCTTATCTGAAATAAATGCAAGCACATTCCCCTGCAAGGGACCTGTAAGAGAGACCTCATCGAGCATGATATAGCATAGTATACTATTTTTTTTAATTTGAAGGTTTACTTTTATTCCAATAGCCGCACAATGACAGGAATCGAAGGATTCAAGTGTAATCAAGCCAGTAATCAAGTGACGGTTATTAAGGAAGTGTAATCCGTACTTTATTCGCCCTTGAGACTTCGCTGCAATGGGCAGCTCTCATCATTTTTAACCCTCCCAAACAGTTTCCTGTACACTTCGGCTGAGTGAACTGTCGAAGGTATAGGCTCGAGATAAATCTCTCACCCACCAGCTTTAGTCGTGCTTACCGGGATTCGAACTCAGGATGTTTTGGATCCTGTGATCAAATCGATACCACTACACCCACTGACCCTTTTTAGTAGGTAATAGGTATTGTTTTGTGTTCATAGAAAGATAGAATACCTATAATACAAGACAAAGGCTTTATAAAATTTGGTCTTGCAGGCATCTGTCTATTTCGACTTCTTTCACTTCTGTAGCCTAAATTTAGTGCTTAAGGTTTGGCGTTGCTTCCTATTTGACAACAGTTAGCAAGGTTCTAGGGGGGGGTAGCCCCCACAAGCCAGACGTTCAGATAAGATTGAAAATTGGTGCCTCAAAAACTGAAAAGAGCAAAAGGATTTCACTTCAATTCTTGCCTATTTTTTACAAGACTCTTCAAAGCAAAATCATGGTAGCAACGTAAGTACAATGCTGGGCAGGGGGTCTGGGGGCAGCCCCCTGAAGCCAGACGTTTAGATTAGATTAAAGTGGTACCTCGTATGATTTCACATCAATTCTTGACTACTTTCTACAAGACTCTTCAAGGAAAAAATCACGGCAGCAAACGTAAGTACCACAGTCCCTACAGTGTTAGGCAGGGGTCTGGGGGCAGCCCCCAGAAGCCAGGCGTTTAGATTAGATTAAATTGGTTTCTCAATAGATTTCCTTCAATTCTTGACTATTTTCGACGAGACTGGTCGTAGAAAAATCACCGCAACACTAAAGTACGGTATTAGGCGGGGGTCTGGAGGCAGCCCCCAGAACCAGACGTTTAGATTATAGATTAGATAATAGATTAGATTAGATTGGTGCCTTAACAGGATTTCACTTCAATCTTGCCCATTATCGACGAGACTATCGAAAAAAATCACGGCAGCCACTTAAGACGAATTAAATTGAAGCTCCTTCGAATAGAATTTTATCAATATTTTTACAATACCTGCCGAATTAAAATCGCGGCAATAACTAACTAACTACTAAGTACATAATGTTAAATGCTTATGGGGGGTATGGTGCGGCAGCCAAACGTTCAGAGTAAGTGAAATTGAATTTAACCAATAGGTTTTCATTAATTTTTGCATATCTAGGTACTATCCAGATGACAATGGCCGCACTAAAATCAAGGCAGTTTTTAAAAGTCTGAATAACTGCTTAAGCATGGGTATTAAGGCGGCAGCCCCTATAAGCCAGACGTTTGGCTAAGACTAAATTCAATTATCAGATTATAGACTAAATTTCTTCCTACCCATTTTTTCATATTTTGACGAGACTAGTCAAATAAAAGGACGTCAGTTTTTTGACTTCTATGATGGCCACAGTTCATCAAATGTTTCAAGATCTTCCAAATAAATCATAATAGTTATTTTTGGGCCTTTTTCAAATAAAATTCAGGTTTTTCCTGCTATCAAATATGGATATTTTCCTTTAAAATTCCTCGGTTAAATCCTCGGCAAATCTATAAAAACTCGGCCGAGGCCGAGGAGAATTGGGATTTAAAATGACCGAGGCCGAGGCATTCCGAGGATTTGCAATTCTGACCGAGGCCGAGGCCGAGGCCTCGGTGAAACCCCAATCCTCGGTGAAAACCGAGGCCGAGCCGAGGCCTCGGTCGATCCTTGAAGAAAATAAGAATAGACGCGACAAACGGATTGATAACTTAATAAATGTAAAATCTTTAAGGCAGCTGGATTGTGTGACTTGTGTATCTCAAAGCGTGTAAAGTTGATTATTTTCCTAACAGAATGTCAGACTTCTCCGACTTCAGGCTCCTCTCAATCCTTACCTCCCTTCCTTGAAACTTTGACACCTCTTCTCTCCTACTTCAGGCCCCTCCCTCTCTACCTTATCTCCTTCCTTGACACCTCTTCTCTCCGACTTCAGGCCCCTCTCTCAACTTTATCCCTTCCCTTGACACCTCCTCTCCGACTTCAGGCCCCCAAGTGAACTGCATAGAGATCCTGCTGGTTAATGGCGGAGCACAGTGTCGAGTAAGAATAACGCTGGCCTGCTGCCCATGCAGTGTGGTATGGTGTCCCCTCACGCAGATGTGCATGCTGTTGACTTGCTCCTGGAACACGACCCTCAGTTAGTGCATGTGGTGGACGGGGAGGGGAACAGCTTGCTACACCACGCCAGGGGGCATAAGGTAACGTTAACAAAGTAACGTCTAAAATTATGTTTTACTGATTATATTTTGAAAGTTCAAAAAAGTGGCTTTGTTCTCAAGTTATTTAAGCTATTTTCAAGTTTACTTAAATAATTTATGCTTAATGAGATTATTCTTGCGGCGCGGTATATGATATTCAATATATTGCAAATCCTTTTTCTTAGTTTCCTCGTGTCAGGTAGTGCAGTGTCTCATGCATCATCAGATCGATACCACTGTTCTCAACGACAAAGGTACCTACCTCACATCGTATCTCAAGAAAATCACGATGATCTTTTCAATTTATCTTAACTAATCAAGAAAATTATGTCTACCCTCGTTATACCTGACATTCTGACAATATTAGCTTGAATCTTGACAGATGGATTAATCATTATCATCTAATTCAAGTGTTCTTATGTGCTTAGTTATTTAGTCCATTCCAAGTACTGTTTGTTTCAGGTGAGAGCGCCCTGCACAAGGTCGTGTTAGGAGAGGAACTTGAGAAGCCGTTGGATCAGGTCATGGCTTTGGTTCTCAATGGAGTCCCAGTGGATACTCCGGATAGGGAGAATAACACTGCTCTACAGTGCCTAGCTGCTCTCCCAATCAAACCAGGGGTAAGTAAAAACACAGTGCCTGGCTGCTCTACCAATAAAACCAGGGGTAAGTCAAAACACAGTACCTAGCTGCTATCCCAATCAAACCAGGGGTAGGTCTAAACACAGTGCCTAGCTGCTCTCCCAATCAAACCAGGGGTTAGTCAAAACACAGTGCCTAGCTGCTCTCCCAATCAAACCAGGGGTTAGTCAAAACACAGTGCCTAGCTGCTCTCCCAATCAAACCAGGGGTAAGTCAAAACACAGTGCCTAGCTGCACTCCCAATCAAACCAGGGGTTAGTCAAAACACAGTGCCTAGCTGCACTCCCAATCAAACCAGGGGTTAGTCAAAACACAGTGCCTAGCTGCTCTCCCAATAAAACCAGGGGTTAGTCAAAACACAGTGCCTAGCTGCACTCCCAATCAAACCAGGGGTTAGTCAAAACACAGTGCCTAGCTGCTCTCCCAATAAAACCAGGGGTAAGTCTAAACACAGTGCCTAGCTGCTCTCCCAATCAAACCAGGGGTTAGTCAAAACACAGTGCCTAGCTGCACTCCCAATCAAACCAGGGGTAAGTCAAAACACAGTGCCTAGCTGCTCTCCCAATCAAACCAGGGGTAAGTCTAAACACAGTGCCTAGCTACTCTCCCAATCAAACCAGGGGTTAGTCTAAACACAGTGCCTAGCTGCTCTCCCAATCAAACCAGGGGTTAGTCAAAACACAGTGCCTAGCTGCACTCCCAATCAAACCAGGGGTAAGTCAAAACACAGTGCCTAGCTGCTCTCCCAATCAAACCAGGGGTAAGTCTAAACACAGTGCCTAGCTACTCTCCCAATCAAACCAGGGGTTAGTCTAAACACACAAACACATTGCCTAGCTGCTCTTCCAATAAAACCAGGGGTAAGTCTAAACACAATGCCTAGCTGCTCTCCCAATAAAACCAGGGGTAAGTAAAAACACAGTGCCTAGCTGCTCTCCCAATCAAACCAGGGGTAAGTCAAAACACAGTGCCTAGCTGCACTCCCAATCAAACCAGGGGTTAGTCAAAACACAGTGCCTAGCTGCTCTCCCAATAAAACCAGGGGTAAGTCTAAACACAGTGCCTAGCTGCTCTCCCAATCAAACCAGGGGTTAGTCAAAACACAGTGCCTAGCTGCTCTCCCAATCAAACCAGGGGTTAGTCAAAACACAGTGCCTAGCTGCTCTCCCAATCAAACCAGGGGTAAGTCAAAACACAGTGCCTAGCTACTCTCCCAATCAAACCAGGGGTTAGTCTAAACACACAAACACAGTGCCTAGCTGCTCTCCCAATCAAACCAGGGGTAAGTCTAAACACAGTGCCTAGCTGCTCTCCCAATAAAACCAGGGGTAAGTAAAAACACAGTGCCTAGATTTTATCCCTGACAAACTGCTGGAAAGCTAAGTCTAGGCATTGCTCTGATCCAAAAAAGGAAATCTGTTTCTAATACTGTTAATCATTTTCTTAGAGCAACCGGGAGTCATTGCTGAAAGGTCTGGTGATCCTCGGAGGTGATCTGAACCGTAAGAACAGCAAGGGAGAGACAGTGTATGAGATAGCCAAGGGAGAAAGTGTGCGGAACACCATGAAACTTCTCTCTGCAGTGGGGGCAGATGATGCCAAGTTTCTTAATGAAGGAGTATCCGCCTTTCTCTCCAGAGGGTGAGTTACTGAGTCAGGTTGTCAGTTGCTTGAGATCAGTTATTCGCGAAGCATTCGTAAAACTCACCTAACACGATAACACACTCCCATTAGTTAGTCTTCTTTGACACTCAACGTATGTAAACATGTAAATACAATGTTCATTCCTGCAAGCCCCAGCCCCCAAGTCTCATTTTACCACATTTTCAAACACTACAGTATGTAATTCAAGAAATTCCCTAGATTTGAAAGCTTCGATCAGTCACAAAGTTCCCCGGAGGAGGGTTGGTTGGGATCACAACCAGGCCGCTGTGCTAGCTCTGGATGGAGGCGGCATCAGGGGCTTGCTCCTCGTCCAGATGATGCTGGAGCTGCAGAGAAGGACTAAGTTGAATGTGAAGCAGCTCTTTGATTGGATTGGTGGAACCAGCACTGGGTCTATGGTAGCTCTTGGAATGGTGTTTTCTGACATGAACCTCAGAGACGTTCAGAAACTCTACTTCGGCTTCAAAGATGACGTCTTCAAAGGTACATATTATTCACTTACTGATGGTATCAGAGTGCCAGGCTAGTTTACTAGTTTACAGGTTCACAGCTTATTAAACGTTACTGAACAATACTGAAGAAAGAAATTGATTGATCACACCTTAAGCAATACCCTGATACACTTTTGGTAATGCTTAATGGGCTTGAAGTTGAATCACGTTCGTAATAAAACTTTGCTTGATCCTATGCATACTATTAAGTTATCTGTGTGATCTATTCGGGTCTTAGCCAAAGACTCAAATAGAAACATTATACTGTTTTTGAAAGTCGGGAAGTTCGATTGATTGCTCTCATAATATGTGCCACATCATCTGTCCTACCTGCTCAGGTCACAGGCCGTACAACACTGAGATCCTGGAGCAGTATATGAAGCAGAGTTTCAGCGAGGACAAGGTGATGTCGTGCCGGCAGTTCCCCCGGGTCATAGTGCCCGCCACCATCGCGGACTGCAGGCCCTGCAAACTCCACCTTTTCAAGAACTTCGGCTACAGGTCTGAGAACGACTGTCCGCCTCCTCACCTACAGAAGGTTTGGGAAGCTACCCGGTCCAGCAGTGCTGCCCCCACCTTCTTCACGCCTCACAAGCGCTTCATTGACGGGGGCATCATGGCTAACAACCCAACTGTTCCTATCCTGACAGAGATGCACGAGTGTAACACTGACCCTGGTCGGCTGGGATACGCTGAGGTGAGTCTGCCAGCTTACTGAGTTACTGAGCTTTACTGATTTACTGATATCTACTGAGCAGGAGCAAACCTGCCACCAGTCAATTACCTACCAATGTTACTACGATTTTAAATTGCAGCAATTATTGATGAAGTAGGTAAAATACTACAGTACTTCGTCAATGCCCGTCTAATTAGAATATGAAAAGATCAGAATAACTGCATTTTAAACTTTTGAATCTAATCCAAAAAACTGCAGGGTGCGAGTCCTGTGTCGTACACCGAAGGAATGATGAGAGCTGTGGTTGGAGAGGACTTCACCACTTCAGAAGAAGGCACGAGCAATGTTGGTTTTATTGAGAGCAGACCCGTCGGCTCAGGAAGTGGGTGAAATCTTACGTTTTGTTTTTGATTTTTCAATTTTATCTTTTGAATGATTCACGGAGTTTCCCTTCCAACAATTTATACTCAGAAGAAAACAAATCATATTATTCCCTATGTTATTCCCCAAACTTCCTGTCCCTAATCAATATCATGGCGAACGAAGGTTCATATGGGGGCGACCAAATTTGAGTGGATTAATCAAAAAATTTAATTTTTTATCAATTAGTTCTTTAAAACTTAACTCTATTAACAACAATGCATCATTCAATCAATTTTTATAATACCTAGAAAGCCAGTACCTACCTACTTGATACTTACTACTCTATATCGGAATCATCGATTGTTTAATGTGCAGCTTGTGCTAGGTGATAGCAATTCCTGTTCCTTGTCGTAATCTTATTAAGAACGAGCTCAAGACGAACGCGTTCGCAGGTTGCATGAATCTGACCCCCCAAACGAACGAAAATGTTACTTCAACGTTGGTCGTAATTTAGTTTGAATAATATCTCCTGGTTTCATTCGATTTGGACCCTAATCGAATTAGATTTGTAGCCTCAACGCAGTGAGGAGGAGAGTATGATTGTTGCTATATCAAGATGAGTAATCCGATACGTTACTTCGAGACTTTTTGAGCCAAGCAGATATAATTTTACATAGCTGAATGATGAAATAAATGTAACGGCGATTTGCACCTATGACCTAGGAGTTAATTTGGTTCACAAGTTACAACACTTTCACGTTCAGGCGGGAAGGAGATATTCATTGATCCGTTTCCGCTGATTGTGTTGGATTTTCACATCGAGTACTGAGTAGGTACCTACTATAGGTACTGACATGATTGAACATAAATTATAGAGAATAGGATTTCAGGTGCGCATTTGATGCATAGGTTTTAGATTTTGCCATGAACTTTCGATTTTAATTTGACATCATATTAACAAAATTTCTTAATTAAATTACGTGGCCAAAATAGGGAGACCAAATTCACTTTTGGGGGCGACCAATTAATAATGATATTGATCTGGGCTTCCTGTACACATTTACAGCAGTACAGATAAATTCCCATTTTTCCTCACGATCTAAACTTCTAAAACATTTTTCTACCGTAATCCTCGCAGGTGAAGTATCGAAGGACGTTAAACAAGAGCCCACTAAGCCGTACATCGTGATGTCCTTTGGTACGGGCCTGCCCCCTGAAGTCAGTGTCAGGGACTACAACATCAGCAAAGTGGAGGGAGCCCTGGGAGCCACACGCTTCCTCCAGGGAATCAAGGAGTTCGCAGAGACCATTGTGGAGCAGGTTAAATGGCTTTGTGATCATTGATCAATAGTTAACTTGCGCCTTTGGCCCTCGCTGACTTTGAAACTTTGAAAGCCTCAAAAATTAAAAAGAAAATGTCCAACTGCTTTACTAGAGTACCTATCTGAACAGAGATCTGGATCGCGCTTGTTGCTGTAATATAAAACAATTTTCATTCATTTTCTAAGTAATTCGCCAGTTACCATTTCCCATCACACTCACCTCACCATCAAACCTCATACCCCAGTTTTTCTAAACCTTACATAAACTGCAGTGTGCCGCGACAGACGGGGCTGTGGTGATGGGTTGCAAGGCCTGGTGCGAGAGTATCGGTAGTTACTACTTCCGGTTCCAGCCCCGACTCAAGTACAACATGCAGATGGATGAGAAGGAGAACAAGAACCTGATAGAGTGTCTGTGGGACATCCAGTGCTATATCTACGAGATGAGGGATCAATACGAGAAGGTAAAATATGCAAATTATAGCGTGAAGTTGGCGAAATAGTGCTTACTGCCAGTTGAGCAGTTGCAATAGTTTCAATTCCATGAATATCACAGACTACATGTCATGGTAATAAATGAAAACATGATAAATATCCACACGGGGCCAGCGCTATAGAAACATAGAAATAACTATATAAACTCACTCCACGTCTTCGGTCTTCAGGTCTCCGATCTGCTGATGTCAGCTTTCGTACATTGAGACGACAGCGTTCAGTGAACACACACACCATTCGAAGATGACGTCATTCGGAAATATTTTCTTGTGTGTCAGCTATTATGGAGTGATAGGTCCCTTTCTCTAAAGATTTTAATTCAAGAACACGAAATTCCTGCCTCAATTATGAAGAAAAATGACATGTTTTCATTTCTTGAACTTTGATTATCAAAGAAATATCAATTATTCATTGAATCTTTTGAAATTTTATTTGCACAAAAGTCATAGAATTCGAGTTTAATTTTAGTAATTTATTGTTTATATTGTAAATTAATTTTCGCTGAATCTTTTCATGCCGGTCCATGAAGAAAAGAGGTTCTCAGTTCCTAATTAGTAATTAGTACCAATAGATACCAGTTAATATTTTGAACTTTGAAGCTTTATCCCATTATCATTGATGAGTTTGATTTTATGTAGATGTTAACTACTGTAGCAATTCTTTCTAAAGTTTCTACAAGTTAGTAAGTTAGTACTACTATAATATTCTATTTCCCTTCTTATATCTTTTGTAAGCTTGAGATAATCTTAATAATTTCATACGATATTTGGTTTGATCCTTTGATATGCTTATGGCTTCATTGCTTAATAAGTAACTATGTAGTTTTTATTTCAATTTCAATTTTGTTAATTAATCCAACAGAGAATTTTTGATTAATTCATTATACATGAGCTACAATATATGCTTTAAATGTAATATGAAGCAAATTTAATTACTCTCATTAAACGTTGTTTCTGTACTGTTGCCAATTTTCAGGTTTGATTGATTCAATTCAGAAGAAAATCGGAAAATATATTTTGTACTATCTAAGTATCTAAGTAATTAAGTATCTGATGCTTATAAAATAAATGTAAGTAGATTTGAATTCTTGTAAATTTTTGCTGTGTATTGTAATTTCTATAACATTTATTGAGCTTAATAGATACGAAGAGCCTTAAATTTTTGTTCATTTAACTATAAGTTTACATACTTCTATACTTCTGTGAGTACAACTTTTTGTTATTTCTATAAGTTATAACATTACTTGTCCCATTACTTGTCTCATTCTTGAGAGGATTAACGCAATACTAAAATAGTAAAATGAGGGATTGGTCACATACCTATTTCATGTTTTCATACAGTAATGAGGTTTGTTAAAAATACGAAAAGTCGAATAATTGCTGCTTTCTATTGATTTCATAAATCCAGCTTTATTAAAAACTTTACAATTGAATACCACAAAACTTGTGCAGTGTTTTGAAACCACACCCCATATCTGAGGAAGCATGGCAGTGGGTGTGGTGGAAGCATTCCTCGTTCTCCTCATCCTCCTCCTCTTCTTCCTGATCCTCCACTCCCGGAACTGCCTGAACAAGAAGCGGGTAGGCGTGGTCGTGTTGGGGGACGTGGGGCGCAGCCCCCGCATGCGGCAGCACTGTCTCTCCCTCGCCCGGGAGGGGTTCAGTGTCAGCTACATAGCCGAGCGGGGCAGAGCCCCCCACCCTGACTTGCTGTCCAATGAGAACATCGCGCTGCACCTCATGCCCCCTTGGAGTGTGCCTCTTCCCCGGACTCTGAGTCTCCTCGTGAAGCCCCTCGTGCAGTCCCTCGTGCTGCTCGTCATGTGTGGCAAGTGTTTCTGGGGGTGTGGCGCGGTGCTGATGCAGAACCCGCCCTCCATCCCTGTTATGGGGGTGGTGTGGGTGGTGTGCAGGGCCTACAACGCTAAGATGGTCATAGACTGGCACAACTACGGGTACACGATCTTAGCACTCAATTCTAGGCCGGAGAGCCTTGTGGTTAAAGTGGCTAAATTCTTTGAAAAGACCTTTGGAAGGTATTTCGAAAGCTTAATCGCCCCATTGAATTACCTTATTACTATTACCTCGAAATAGCTATTCATTTTAATAATAAACGTGTTTTTAATAATACACGCGTTTGATTTTAACAATAAGTGCGTGTAACAATTAAATATCCTCACCATTTCTATTGTCTCACAATACAAATTATAATCACTGAATAACCCCCCCCCTCCCGGAAGGCTAGCAGACGATAACTTCTGCGTCACTAACGCCATGTCGGCTGATCTCCATGATAACTGGGGTATCAAAGCGTTCAGTCTGCACGACCGGCCCTCCCTCCTCACCACTCTGACCCTGCAAGAAAAACACGAGCTATTCTGCAGACTGGAGACCCAGTACCCAGTGTTTGGGGGAGCTACTGCTGAGGTGGACCAGTCAGCTGGGACAAGTGGGGGAGCTACTGCTGAGGTGGATCAGTCAGCTAGTGATGTGAGGTGTACTGCCTTTACCTGTGAGGTGGAGGGAGGTGGAGTCAAGGAGGTGGATCGTAGACCTGCTCTGATTGTCAGCTCTACCAGCTGGACTGCTGATGAGGATTTCTCCATCCTCCTCACAGCCCTGACGCTCTATGACGCCCAGTGGACTGACGAGCACCCCGACCTGATATGCGCTATCACGGGCAGCGGGCCCCTGAAGGGCTACTACGAGAATAAGATATCGGAACTGAACATGTCCCATGTTCGGATAGTGACGTGTTGGTTGGAGCCCGAAGATTACCCTCGACTCCTGGCTGCCTCGGACCTGGGGGTGTCCCTCCACTTCAGCTCGTCGGGCCTGGACCTGCCCATGAAGGTGGTGGACATGTTCGCAGCCGGGATCCCCGTGTGTGCACGGAACTTTGCGTGTCTGAAGGAGCTGGTGCAGCACGGCAAGAATGGGTGTGTCTTTGAGGACAGCGAGCAGTTGTCCCGGCAGTTCATTACCATGTTCAAGAAGTTTGGGAGGAAGGAAAACAAACATTTTCAGATCTTGAAGAATGGCGTGGAACATTTTCGTAAGTTGCCGTGGCACTATCATTGGAAGCAGTTAGCACTGCCAACTTTCGATGAGGAGTATGTGTTTGAGGATTTAGGTGGAGATAGCTATGACGGGATTATGGGCCAGTTCATGAGTACTTAGCACTTCTTATTTAACAAATCCTTATTTGCCTCATTTATCTTTGATTGTTTGCAGGTAGTTTTAAGCCTTCTATTTAGATTTGATAAGTTTATACCAAATTTTGCTGTTAGAATATGGAAAGGCAGCTGGAATATGGTCTCAGGTATATTAGTAAATTTTCATCAAAATGGTTTTTAATTTTATTCATTGAATATCACTGTGCACGTACATCATTTGCATCTGAAATATTTCAGATGTATCATATTTTGCCGATTTATGGAAATCTAATCAAATTTGATTTTAACTATAATTTTAGATTATTTGTAATTATGATATTTGATTGTTATCTTATATGCTGTGCATTTTGAAGTTCACTCTACATTCAATTGTTTCATTTCCATGAAATGTGTATTCGAAAATAGACTGCCTTCTGGCCCGCGGAATCCTCTCCGAACGTCCCCGTCGTGCGGGCTGGGTGGCTCCAACGGGAGGTGCATTATACAAGGTGTACCACGAAAAACGTTACAAAAGTAAACGTCTATTACTCGGCTTGTGTTTGGAGTTTCTGGGTGAAATTTTGGGAAGTCATAGATATAGGCTGAAAGTTTTTGCACAAAAAATTTGAAGTGTCTAGCTCAAAAAATGTCCAAGTTATCAACAAAAAACCGCTTTTTTGACCATATCTCCGCTCCTGGGACTCAAAAATGTTAGCTACTCTTTGGACATATTGGTCAATCATTGCCCGTAATATCCTGAAAGTTTCATCAAAATTCGTCAAAAAACCTCGGAGAAATGCGCATTTTTGTAACACAAAATAGTGTGTATACGCAAGCTTTTAGACATGAAATGTAAACAAACACGGTGCTTATCTCCATATTTGGACATGTAAAACTATGTAAGCTT
The DNA here is from genome assembly GCA_011033025.1 of Beroe forskalii. Lineage (NCBI taxonomy): Eukaryota > Metazoa > Ctenophora > Nuda > Beroida > Beroidae > Beroe > Beroe forskalii. The sequence continues at coordinate 4,799 of WFMF01000921.1, read as the reverse complement.
GATAATGTACCCTTCAATTGTGCTTTATGTACACTTTTTACGATACAAAAATGCGCATATCTCCGAGGTTTTTTGAGCAATCTTGATGAAACTTTCAGGATATTACGGGCAATATTTGACCAATATGTCCACGGAGTAGCTAACATTTTTGAGTCCCAGGAGCGGAGATATGGTCAAAAAAGCGGTTTTTTGTTGATAACTTGGACATTTTTGAGCTAGACACTTCAAATTTTTTGTGCAAAAACTTTCAGCCTATATCTATGACGTCCCAAAATTTCATCCAGAAATTCCAAACACAAGCCGAGTATTAAACGTTTACTTTTGTAACGTTTTTCGTGGTACACCCGGTACATTAAGTAATATAATGCTTTGGCGGGACTAGCCACCCCAACAACACGGAGAGAAGCTAACATCCACAGGTAGCTCTCAGGTTAGGAAAGTTACAGTATGGAGCTCAGAACTGAACCTCAACGCTGACAACACTTGGCGAAGATCTGTGGCAGAATTGGAAGGGTACTATGTGGTACTCTCATCTACAGGACTTGTGCCTCGGAAATCCCCTTTGAAATCAAATTCGGTCTAACCTCCTCAGATTTAGCTCTGTTGCTAAAAATCTAGGTTAATAATAGATGTCGGATTTTTTTTGGTTTCGACGCTTGATAAGGAAAAAAAAAATCATGGAAATTATCACCAGGATAGATACTTGGCTCTAAAATTCTCTCGGATTGAATTAGGGCTAACATCCGCAGGAATAATACCTTAGGAATATTATATCGGTCTAACATCCGCAGGACTAACATCTGCAGGACTAACATCAACAGGACTAACATCCACAGGACTAACATCCACAGGACTAACATCCGCAGGACTAACATCCACAGGACTAACATCCACAGGACTAACATCCACAGGACTAACATCCGTGCCAGGAAATTCTGGTGCAGTTTTTCTATCACTGCAAGACTGTTGTTCAATGCGGACTTTTACTGGAGAACTATACAAGGCATGGTCCACACTCGGAGATGACCACTGGCAGCAAGAGTACTATAACCACACCATGGTACTCTCAATTCACAGGACTTACACCCTTTAAACCCCCTTGGAAATCAATCATGGTCTAACATCCTCAGGAATTCAGGAAGTAACTCTGTTGCTTTAAGTTCGAATTAGTTTAATTTGGCGCTTGTTTCGGCTTCAAATCCTTGTGGATTTCATCATCAGGATACATACTCGGTTTTATATATATTTTTAGCATGGATTTAAGGTAGTCCACTCGGATTCTACCTTAGGTATTTTGTCGGTCTAACATCCTCAGGATTTAACTTGTCGTAACACCGCAGGACTAACATCCGCAGGTTTTAAAACACAGTTATCCTTTAACAGCTGACTCTAGTTCAAGGTCGGTGTTTTCTTGGAAGATGTTCTACACATTTCTGACACGGATGAAACTTACTCGGGCTTCGCTTCTTTTCCCACACCTGAACTGCTTGGTCACTAACCCAGCAGTTATCAGTGTACACTTCGCCAGACACCCATTCTGGTTCATTCCAGGTTTCTCACCTGAGGACCCCTTTAGCTCTTTGCAGGCAGCATCTCCTGCTTCACATGCCTGCTCCTTTGTTAGCGGATCCTCTCTACCCACCTTACACTTTGGCAGCGGACCTCATCAAGGCTATCAGACTGCCTTGCTCTCCTACAGAAGCCAACTGCTCCGGGTACTTTTCTGAGGACTGGGATCTCTTCTGCTCAGCGTTCAGACTGATTTCCTAGCATTTGAAGCATTCTTATCGCAAAAGCTGGAAGATATTCTGCAGTAATATCTTTTTCTTGATCAATCTGGTACCCCCTTGGTAATAAAAGTAACAGGAACCCTTAACAGCTTCAGGAAAACCCCAGGAGAAATTTCAGGTTCCCCTCAGGAATCCTCAGGTTCTGCATATCACTCTAATACCGAGTGATAAGCAGCAAGCAATCGCCAATTTCTTCATGAAACTTTTGGTAACTCACAAGGCTGTGCAGCAGTTGGCAAGCAACAAAGCTGCTGGATCAGATGAAATCAGGAGCGTAAGGATTTCTAGATCGCGGAGGTGGATCAGAGATCCAGAGAAAATGTTTTTTTTTTTTTCTCGTTTGCTTTTAAGCTTTAACTGGTATCCCTGAATTGGCATAACAAATTAGGTTGCATTTTACGGAATTCCACTTGACGGCACCTTGAAATATTTTCTTTCAGCCAGTGCCGACTATGCGACTCTATTCCTATGGAAATTGTTCTAGGTCACAGGTTATGAACAACTGTCCAGGACAGATTAGCGGAAAAAGAGAAACTGAATCAACTTTTCTTGAACGCCTGGTACATTTTCAGCTATGAACCATTTAACGGAAATTGGCCACTGGAGCTGGTTTTACTGGAATTTGACCATTGGAACAATGGGATTGGGTATACTACGTATCAAGATCCCATCCGACATCATAATTAACGGAGCATCAAGCATTTAATCGCCCTCAGGTTTATTCCCCAGGTTTATTCCAGACAGGTACTGATTCATATCAGCCTGACTCACATAGCGGAATAATACTGGATCCCTGAACAAGTGGAAGTACCCGGCTTGCGAGTTTGCCAGTTCTGGGTCCTTGTCACTTCTCAAGGACCCAGAACTGTCCCTCCCATTTATTGGCGATTTCATCATAACGTTTGAAAACCAGAATGGTAAACTCAGTTTGGTCATACTCTTTGGCAGACTTAAGTTTTACAGGGGTATCCCCCACTTTTGTCATTTTATGAAACAAATAGGTCGTTTTGAGAGGGACAACCTGTTTATGGATCACTGGTGACCTTTTAAGGTTAACTTGGAAAGTTCTGACATCCCACACAGGATTTATCCGGAGGGGAATACAGAACAAATGGGTTTGGCCTGAGCGTTGGTCCCTGTCTGCTCTCCGAGTTTGCAGCGCTCCAGGTAGCAACTGACATTAGACTCCCGTGTCTAGTTGCAGTTCTATGATATAGGTAAGTATGTTTATTGTTATATACAGGGAGTCCTTGGGGTCGAGCTAGCAGGAGTTTGCCTCTGGGGACCCGGTGACAGAGACACGGCACTGTTGCTGTGACTAGAAACCGGTGACCGCAAAAGAAGAAAGACTGCCTTCTATTGACTTATTATACTTATCTAAGCTTCTAAGGTTTAAGGACTTGATTTTAATCAATTATCAAAAGCAATTGGGGTACAGTGTCTGCACTTAATATTACCACTGAGTACTAAAACACAGTTCCAGATAATTAGACGGATCTTTAATATTTTGATCTGCTGATCTGGTGTGACATTTTTGTGAGGATGCAGGTCTGGGCATGATTTTTCTCCCTGAACGCTCACTTTAAATCCTGATCCTTTAGTCTAGATTGGTGATATGTTTTGTACTTTTCATCTGTTGTGTATAGTGTCTCATTATCCTTTTTGATCTGGTATTTATTAACTTGATGCATAGCCTCCTCTGATCACATTCTGTAGAAGCAATGCGCTCATTTGAACACTCTTCTTTAGGACAATGATGCTGAATTGCAGCAATTGTTCGAGTTGGATGTCCAACGAAGGCTTAAAAGAGGTACGTAAATACTTAGTTAACACAAAAATAATGTTAACTTAAACAAGTTGCTCGAATTTAGAAAATAGAAATCTGCAAAATGAGAATCGTGTTAAGTTTTTGAGACGCACTTCATTGCAACATTGTCCTTGATAGGCAACTGCATTGCATCGTATTTCTTATCTCCCCAGAGATATTTCTAGGTCTGTAGACAGCAACGTCACGAAACGATGAAATCATAACTTTCACAACATATGTCCATCATTCCTTCAAATCAAAAGGGTCTTCTTTCTAAACAACTGGAGGCGGCGTCAATGAGTTTGATAATATTTACGCGCAAATTCCGCGCGCGCTGCATACAAGCGCGGCGCGCCGCGTCGTACGAAGTTTAACGTGCGGGCGGTACGGTTCGTGCGCCGAACTTTGTCGTACTCGGGCGGGGCGCCCGTGATTGGAATGTGAGTGCGAATTGTCATTATTTCAAAGAGGGGTTAAGCGCCCAGGACATGTTTTACGCGACATGGGACAAGCCGCGCCGCGAATTTCGGCACTCCAAATGCGCGCGTCGCGCGCGCGTAAACATGTGCAACTTCCTCCCATGAACGTTACACAAAATTGTGAGTCATTTACTATCTCATTGAAGCAATTTACATCAATTAGTTTGACTAGTTCGTTATCATTGTTAGTTGCTTAATAAGTTGTCAATTGTCTATGATGATTGATTTGTACGTTTTGAATTAAGCCGACCTTTTTCATCCAACCAAAGTCAAAATTGCCTTCCAATCTTCGAGCCATTATAACCGGCCATTTACACGATTCCAGTAATGAGCAGTAATTTTATAAAGTTGAGGTTTTTTAACTCAATCACGTATGTAGATACTTTTGGCCTTTTAATCAACCGACCCCACTTTAACTGCCCGATTTGAAGGTGAAAAGAGCCACAATTTCAGCCTGAAGATGAGATACATTATCATAGTATCATGAACGTTGACAGTAATTTGACAATAAGTGAGTATAAGTACCGTTCCCCAGTCGAGTGGCAAAGATGGGGGGCAAAATATGTTTCATGAGGGAACATAGCGTTTCCAGGCCTCTAATGTGTTGTTAAGGTAAGATATCGTGTCTTTATTTTGCCGGGCCGGTCACCATGGTTGCTAAGCCTGTAAGCCATACCTTGCTAAGCAACCCAAATCCCATATAGTCTGCTTTGATGTAAAAAA
>WFMF01000920.1:0-26820 GCA_011033025.1 Beroe forskalii | reverse complement strand
TGGCAATGGGCTCTGGCATTTCCCCTTTTTGGGTTTTAACCCTCCTGATCTCAGGTGGTGACACATCTAGTTTTTTGGCACCTGATTTTTTGTCGGGGAATCTTTCACTTTTTGCTTTTTCCCCATGATGGCCCAGAGATTTTTAAAAATTTGCAGTTTTCTGTCAAAAGGTTCAGGGTTGATTTTGTGCCTTCTTCAGCTTTTTAAATCTTTTATTGTTTTATTACCATTCAATGTCAAAGCCCTTTAAAGAATTGGGATTTTTTTTTTTTTAAAAACAATTTCCCAATCCCTTTTGTTATGAATGCGCCCTGAGGGGGGGTTTTTGGGTTTTTCCCAATTTTTGGGGGGTTTCCCGCCTTAGAGAACAGGGCACAAACCATGATTTTCCGAGTTTTTGCCTTTTCCCCATTCTTCACACAGGGGGGAACTTTTTTTGGGAAAAACTTTGTCGGCTTCTTGTTTTTACAATGTTATTGAGTTTGACTTTTTCCCCACTTTAAATGACCTTCTGAGGACTCCACAGCTCAGTAAACCCTTTCTGGTTTTCCAATTCTTGGGGTTAGGTCCCACTTATATTTGACGATTTCTGGGACTAGTTTTCATTTGAAAAATTAGGGCATGCCAATTTCAACGTAATACGGGGCATGGTCAAATTTGGTCAAGTGCCCTACTCTAAACAACGTTTTGATCTTGGGGTTTGGGTGATACCCCCAAGTCAACCCCTTCGTTAGGATTGAGCCCCCATAGTCCCCGGACCTCATTCAGAAGGGAAGTTTGCTAAGAAGTAAAGGGAAAGCCCTTTTTGTTGGGGACTTTTCCTGTGACTCAAAAGCTAGGGGCCCCTTTGGGGGATTTTTTGGGGGTAAAACTCATTTTCTTCTGCCTGGTTCATAAGAAATCCAAAAACTGTCCATACCCGGGACACCATTTTACCCAATAACCCTAAGCCCAGGCCCCAGAAGGGACTTAGCAGAGCTCAGAGGCAGTAGGGCAAATGAGAGAAGTTAGACCCTTCTCTGATATCGTAGACGATCAACATAACCATGAAAGCATGAAAGATAGACATGTTATTCAGATTCGGTCAATGATCAAACAGAAGTTGTAGTCAACATGGGCCACACAGAACAAATCAATGGGAAGGAAGTGAAATTAGCGATCGCCTTGGGAATATCAATAAATAAACATACGTCACAATCATTTTGATTTGATTAAAAATCATAATACCTGTGAGAACTCGGAACGGGTGACATCATGATGTCATGTGTTTGATTCATTTCATCTATCACAGTAGAGAAATAAGGCAATATGATCAACCATATCTCTACTGTTAGTAGGAAAAATCAAAGTGGAATGCAAAATTCACAATAATAAAAGTAGGTACGTACCTACATACCTTATTGGCCTTTATTCAACCGGCCCTTAAGGCCAAAATGACTTTGAGATTTTTTGTCCAGGACCGGTTAACAAAGGCCGGTTAAAGTGGGGAAAAAGAAACTTTTATGACTTGGCTTATGTAATGGAACGTCATGACATAACATGATAATAACCTAAATCATAATATCAGACCGGGATTTGGGTCTTTTGATGCAATTTATTTAGTATAATGGGGTTTTAGTGGTCATTCCAGAGTAAAAAATCCTTGATCTGGCCAAAAAATTTTTGTCCAAGGCGCCGGTTGAAATGGTTCAAAAATGATTCGATTTTTGTCCATAGGGCCGGCTAAAAAAGGCCGGTTAAAAAAGGCCAATAACTTATCTTTATTATTATCGTTAGCATCTATGCCATGATCAACAAAACACGTAACACGAATACCACACCAAAAAATGGAGACACCCAATACTCCAATAGTACATCCTTATGTAAACATGTAAACAATCCTTGCGTCTGGTTGCGTACTTCATTCAACTTCGAAACTACATTCATGATTAGATCATAGTATATTTTCTTATTTTGTTGTGCAATCAAATTAGGTCAGGAAAAAGTGGGATACGGACCTATGCCTTCACTGATTTATAATACCTGTATTTTGATTATATCTATTTCAATCTAAGAATCTACGAACCACAGTACATGTCTAATTTGTTTAAAAATGGCCCATCTCAACAGAACTTTGTCACACTAGGATTTTATGTCACGACAGGAGAAGGTGTTCGGGCATTATTGTCACAAAATCGTCACAATTTTTACATGAAGCCGGTTGAGGTTCAATGAGATTTATGTCACAATTTTTACAAGAACTTTATATGAATTCCGTCTGATTCCGTTAATTAAAGTATCATCATGTACCGCTGGAGCCTGGAGGGCTCTCCCTCCCTCTCTCTCTGTCTCCTCCCACTCTTCGCGTTCGATCGGTGGCTTTTCCTATCTCAAGCATTGACATAATGATTAAATGTATTACGTCATATCACTGCGCATTACCATAAGGGGCCATCCATGAAGGACGTCCGCAAAATTTCGGCCATTTCAGACCCCTCCCTCCCTCCTTGTCCGCAAACGTCCGCAATTCAGAAACCCCTCCCTCCCCCCGGACGTCCGCATTTTTCCTCCAAATCTTTTGGGTCATCATTTTTGGCCCCAAAATTTCATGATTTTCTAGTGAAATAGCCGTCAAATCGCCCAAAATTTCCAAAAATTGCGGACATCCGCATTTGGCCAAACACCCCCCTCCCCCCTACGTCTGCAAACGTCCGCATTGCCCAGACTCCCCCCTCCCCCCTCATTGCGGACGTCCTTTAAGGATGGCGCCTAACATAATATTGAACCTTTCTTATTCATTGCAGTATGAAGCTTGCATAAATCTATGAGCATGATATTAATTCATTCTTTTTTATCCTTTTTTGCCTACTAACTCTAGAGACATGGATTGATCAGGGTACAGCAATTCTGTACTGTGGTTAGTAGATAAAAATACCTTATACCTGACACCTCTGCCCTTGGTTGGTAAAATGCAAGTGAAACTTAATATCTCTGTTCTGTATATTTTCTCAGAAACAACGTGACGTATCCGCTTGCTTGTGTTGAGCTACGTTCGCGCTGCAAGTTTTGTTGTGGAATGATCGGTAATTTTTGTGACAATTTTGAGCCCGAACATCTACTGCACGACAGGATTTTTGGTATTTATACGGAGCGCGCAAATACATTTTGATGCAAATTTCTCGGGCATGTGCTGCGCGCGGCGCGCTGATTCGCGCGCGCCGCGCGGCGCGTGTCCGCGATCAATCGAAATGAAAACACACGAAATGCATGATCAATGCTATCATTCTGATTCATTCTACAGCAGCCAACGCTGCTGGCATGTATATCTAAGTCATGAGACAGAGGATTTGGCTAAATCCTTCTGACTGACCCGTCAATGATAGATTATTGCAGCATCTCAAATGTTTCAAGACCTCGACCAGATTAGGAACTTCCATAGAGAGCTAGAGGAAGGGTGATATCTTCTGGTTCGTGTCATCTGGAGAAGTAACCATAACGTAACAGTCACCATAACCTCAACCATCGAACGCCTTAACTCTGACCAAGATCCTTACCATTGTACCATAACTCAGACTCTAACCTAAGTTAGAGGTGAAATATCTGATACTTGGTCAGGTATTACGAACTACGAGATAAAAACCTAGGTTAATGATAAAAACTTAGGTAAGTAAAAGAGGATCTTCGTGCCTAACGTTATAAATTATGAATTTTTTTCGCATCATGCAGCAGCAAAGTTCCATAAAAAGATAAGCGTTATCGTTAAAGAAGAAAATCGAAATTAGTTACATATATCATGATATATAGAATTGATCTTAAAAGAAAATTACAAGATAACAGATAATGTCTTATAATATCTATTATATAATAAAACACTGTAATTGCCAAGTTCCACAACACCAATTATACAAAGTTCGCACACGCATTGCAATACATCATCATGATCACTTTCACTGACGATTTTAATTTCAATCCACATATTAAGTGGGAATTTTTGTCCTCAATAAACCATTGAAGAAATAAATTCATAAATCAGTAATTCAAGATTTCAATAGTTCAAGATTTCAATAGTTCAAGATGTTGAGGCTACCGTTACTTGTCAGACGTTGTCTGACCCCTACGCCTTCGGCGGGCGCGCGCGCGAAGCGCGCACGTCTGACAAACCGTTACCCGACCTAAAGACAACGCCGCGCAACGCCCATGCGACTCTAAATGCGACTAGGACTCATAGAATTTCATTTTGTCCCATAGACTTGCTAAACACGTATACCCCTGTTATCGTCGCGCGGCGCGTACACACACCTATGCGGGCTTAGGAACCCATAGACGCTGGTATAATAGCGTTAATAGGTGCTTCTAATACAGGTACTTCTAATAATACAGTTGGCACTTAAATAAGGGACATGGCGGTTACAATCAGATCCAAGTGTCGTATTATCTCTCATTCCTTACAGTCCCGTGGAAGTTGTTTTGACTTTCTCAGACCTCTCCACAGTGACTTCACTTTCCATAGTGCTGGCTTGGCTGGGTCGCGGTTCCACCTTCCTTCTACACACCTTTCCATCCACGAAGTCCTTAAAAGGCCTCATCCTGACGTAGTAAATCACAGGATTTGCAGCACTGTTCATTGAAGTGAAGCACACTGAAAACAGCAGGGCCATGTACTTGCTGACGAAGGGCGCGCTGAAGTACTCCTGCTGCGACAACTGGACATCTGCCATGGTGATGTTGCCTATGTCGAGACTGGAAGTCCATATGGTGAGGTTGATGTAGTGCCCTAGGAGCGGGATATTGAACACGATGTAGACAGCTGTGAAGATGATGACTGTCAGAGTAGCTTGCTGTTGTCTGGAGGAGCTCCCCTTCTTGTTCGTGGTAATCTTAGTGTTCCTGTAGAGGAATAGGACAGACAGCACACAGCTGAGGGTGATGGGCAGTACCGTCATCCCGCTCTGGACACATGCCAGCGCCTTGAGGACCACATCCCACCTCCACTCCCCTGGGGTGGGCTCGTAGTCCCCCATTTGCTCCCCGAAGTCAGGGATGTACACACAGAACACAATGTCACTGATGTAGTGCGCCTGGGTGATCCGGAGAGTCCGCAGCACCCCTTTAAACAGCACCGTGGCTGTGCAGTAGAGGAGGGGAACTAACCATCCCAGCGCCGGAGCGAACACCTTGTGAGGTCTCACGAGGAGGGTGAGCCGGGACACACTCACAAAGGCCACCATGAACACGGTCATCTCAGGGAGGACATTCCACAGCATGGCCCACGCCTCACAAACTGTCTGGTTAGTGAGGAGATCTCCTTGTCTGCCCTCTCCAAACACAGCGTCTATGTAAGGGAAGAGGGTGAGGCACACCAGGAAGTCCACCAGGCATATGATTTGGTAGATGGTCTGGAAGTACCGGGAGTTCTTGTTCCTCCCCCCGTTGCAGATGAAGTAGACGAGGGAAGTGGCATTAAACAGCACCCCTGTCACACTGCAGATGCAGAGGAGGATTCCTATTGCTAAGTCTGCTTCACTGGAGTAGCTGGGGTGCTGCTTCATTCGAGGAGTTCCTCTTTCTCCCGTCATCATCTGTCATTCTGGAAGGATGAAGTGTTACCTTTGGGGGAGGTGATTTTTGAGAGTTAAAAATGTTAGTCTGTCTTCATTGAACGGCGTCCAAAGTAATAATTTTAAATTGAGTGATCATACGGTGACATAAAACAGTGACCATGCACGATACGTTTAACTTATTGTCAAAAGGTTTCCTGTAGACAAAGATGATCGTACATCAAGATAAAAGTTATAAAGTTACGTGCTATCACGGCAACCTAGCATGTGGAGGAGTACAATTCATGATTAGTTGAAAAAACCCTAGAAATAATGGAATATTCAGTGAAATGCTAGCATACCAACCCCCTACTGGCAACTTTCCGTGTTTACAAACAATGTCCCGACATTTAATCAATGCCATTATTGACATCGCAAGCTTGCTTTATGCCAATGACGCTAGAATGAATTATTGTGTGTATGGTAGCATAAACAAACGGATTGAACAGCCAATCACATGGTTTAGAGCTCCTTGTCACGTGGTATCAATGTCACGTGATCCCTATGTCACGTGTGTTGTGTGACGGAGTAATAGCTGGCACATCCACACAATCTCACTGCTCAAAGTTACGATTGGTTTTAGTAAGCTGTGTATCATATGTTTTATAATTGTCGCATATCAGAATAGTCCTGCACGTGCCACTGGATTGCCGACACGTGAAGCAGAAACTTCATTGCCACGCTCACCTGGTCACGTGACATTCTAGGTCACGTGACACGCCATGTCATGTGACCTGCTCACGTGGGGGAGGTGCCCACGTGACATCGCATCTTGTTGACAATGCCACCCTAAGCTTGAGAACCAAGACACTAGCTCAATTGATACTAAAATATTTGCAATTGCATTATCAAAAGAAAGCATGACAAGTTAAATGTCACTGTTTTTTGCTTGAATTCTATGCGCTAGTTTGTGTTTGTTGACCGTGTGTTGAAACTATGATTGTGTGCGATCAAAACACCATGGTAACCTGCCCCAATGGGTCGGTGCCTGACAATGTGTACCGAATACCCCGCGAGGTGGTTTTGTCTTACAACAGGTAAAAACTCGCAGCGGTTGTCATAGATGTACAAGTGTGCTTGCTTAGAGCCATTCATGTCATACTTGTTACTCGAATACATTACAGTTTCCAGTGCGAAGTTTTACATAGACAATATTATCATATCCGTCAAGTTTAAATTGTAATATTTCAAATTTATAGTGACTTTTTGTGCTCAAATCCGATCGGTTACTGGCAGAATTTGAATTATTTGAATCTTTAAGATTCTTAGATTGTCGTGCTGGTTTTGTTGGCTCTAACATTATTTGGCACATTGATAAGTGTTTAAGTCACTTAGTCACGAGAAATAAGACGAGAAAACTAGTGTAGAAACGAAAAATTATTTGCCAAGTTTGAAGATAGATCCAGCGACAGCAAAAATGCGAAAAATTTGTGAGTTTTTATTTCAGTCAGCTTTTTCATAATATATTATGAAATAGCTGACTGAAATGAAAAGTCACAGAATTCATCAAAGAATCATTATGAACTGGCTGCAGATGGTCAAAGTATTGCCATATATGGCAATACTTCGAACATCTGCAGCCAGTTCATAATTATTCTTTCATAATTTCTAGAACAATTCACTCACTCAAAAAACTATGAATTACTTTTCAAGAACAAAATCAAACAAGTTGATTTCTTTTTCAGTAAGAAGAGGATAGGGAACTACCTCATTGGAAAAACTATCGGGGAAGGCGCCTTCGCTAAAGTGAAAGAAGGGATGCACGTTATTACTGGTGAAAAGGTAAAAATACTTTCAAAAACACTCTTTTGGAACATATTGATTTGCATACTATCGGGTGTTTTTCCCTCCCATCTGGCCTTTTTGTATAAACAAAAAGGCATTGAGGAGGGTTGGCAATGGACAAGTTCTGAAGGTGCCCAGAAAAATACTACCTCTACTGTGGTTACCTTGCTAAAACCCACTGAGAGGGCAGTTATATTTGGTTGCACGTGCGCGCGCATGTCCGTCTGTCCATGCCCTTTTTTTATGATTATCAAACTTTCAGACTGACACTAACTCGAGAATGATCCACAGATTTAGCCACAGATTTAGCCATCAGCCGCTTCAAGACATCACTCCTGCGGCTATCAGAAAATAAGGCCGAGAAGTGAACTTAATCATGATTTATTTACCGACTCATTTCTAACCTTATAAGGGACACTTAAAACGACGGTAGTCGCCATATAACGCCCCCGCCCCCCCCCCCCCTATACGGCCGTACTGAGTTGGACTCAGTATCACTACGCATAACCTACACTATGTCCTAGAATATTACATTGACAGCGAATTCATCGATACAATATCTGGCAATGAACTCTATTGACGGCACCCTTTGCACCCTTTCATGTCGAAAATTGAGCATCCCTGATTGTAATTACATTGCACGTCGCTTGCATAATCTGAACAGAATCTTTTGTCCTGCGACAGTTCCTACGGAGAACTGTCCCCATATTCCGGGATGTAATGGAGCAATTACATTACAAAACCTTTTGTCCCTCCCGTCAGGTTGCAATCAAGATAATTGACAAAACCAAAGCCAAACAAGACAGCTACTTGTGGAAGAATCTAAAGCGGGAAGTTAAGCTGCTTCAGTGTATGCAACACCCTAATGTGGTAAGTACCTTTCATTCTACTGCTTTTATTCAGGAGATTCACAATCACTATTTATGCTAGTTTGTAGCCTGGTTAATAGGTGGTCGTGATGACGTCATTATCAAAGCTCAACGTGACAAGTTGATGCCGTTCAACTGAGTAATTTTCATGTATCCGAGTATAAGCAGTCTCTTCAATTCAATATTCATTGAGATCATGGTTATTCATGGGCTCTGCAGCGAACACTTTCATAGCGAGTTTTAAAACTTTGCAAATCGAAAAGGAAATGATGATTTCATACTGCATTCTGGGTTCTTGATTTATCTCATGTGATCAGGTGGAAATTATAAGTATTTTGTAATTATCTCAAGTAAAGGAGTAATTAGTTTATTCTCATTCATTGCACGAAATAATTAGAATTGAGAACAGAATCAACCCATTTGCAGAGGTTAGGTTCCTTAGTCTTTATAATTAACAGTAAATTCCCTGGCCTATCCTTCATCAACCTCTGATCTTGTGTTATCGATAATTTGGAACTATTGTTGGAACCCACCGAAGCAGCAATAAACTAATGTATTGAAATGATAGAAATGAAATGTTTTTGTTTTCCTGTATCCTATAACTCCTTAGCTTATCATTCTTAGGCTTAAGAGTTAATTCTAAAGCTAATCGGTATAAACCTTCCTTTGAATTGACGTACAATACTGCTCCAGTGAATAATAATTAGAGGCAGTAATTTATGTGATGAATACAAAAGTATTGAGTTTAATATCTTAATAAGCATAGAAGTTGGTCCATTGGTCTCCTAAATTTTCGTTGGCATCTTTATATCTATTCCAACAGCTGTCAGCTGTGACAGCAGGTGGCAGTTAAAGATGTTTGATTAACGGATACCTATTCCCCATTTCGTTAACCCTTTCGGTAAAAACTGATATTGAAAAGCAATCAAGACTCAAGAGTATTAATCTAAAATCCCTTCTAAAATTTGACGATATTTCCTTGTGTTTAGGATAGTTGATTCTGAAGATATTTCCTTGTGTTTAGGTTACGTTGTACGAGAGCATGGAGACTGAAATGGCCTACTACCTGGTTCTGGAGCTAATACGAGGAGGCGAAATGAAGGACCACATATCAAAGTCTGACAAGCTGAGCGAGAAAGAAACTAAAAAGTTAGTTTGCGAAGTTCTGTCTTGCGATATTTCTGATTAAGTAGTTAAATCCATGTTATAGTTCTCAACCTTTCAACCAATGAAAGGATGTAAGGATATTACCATGATGACTATAAGAATAAATATATTTATTTTTACATGTAAACAAAAATCGACTTTATTCAATAGGTAGGTAGAATAACACGGAGTTCGTTGATGAAATAAAGCAATAAGCAACTCGATATGCCTATTATAATACCTACTCCTTAATAGTCCTTACCCCTACCCCTCATGAAATGTATCGGATATTGAGGGTATAGCTCTTGTAAAATAGCTCTTGTAAAATAGCTCTTGTGTTATAAAACTATTCTGTCTTTGTTTATAGACCAGCTGATATATTATTGTAGCTTAAGTCATTCATAAACACTTCGATAGTTGACGTTATTGTTACAATGATATAACTTCAAGTGAATAGTTTTACTGTATGTGTAAAAAAGAGTTATTTATGTTCTGAGGCCCCAGCTTACTTACTCCTCAGGTCCAAATAAGCAAATAAACATGGAGGCTGTAATTACTGTTTCCCTAGTGTATTTTTTCTAAGATGGCCTTAAAGGCTGAGGATTCCAGATTAGAGTGAAGTGGGTCAATTATGTTTCGATTCAGTTGACAGATAAAAGCGATTTAAAATTGACAAGTCTACGACAAAAAGGAGGTTGACACATTAAAACAGAATAAAGAAGTTTCCGAATTGTTGTTTGGCATCAAAAATCTTTTTTGAAATATGACTGTTTTGGTAAAAGGGAAAATTTGATTTTTCTTAAAATTTTTAGTTGTCAGTATCAAAGAATCCCGGGTGGGACACCCCTGCCCCACTTAGCACTTACTCTGTCTCACTAGCACTTACTGGGATAGGGCAAAAATAACTGTCCTCCACCTTGGTAAAAATCTCAAAAACTGTAACTGTCCCCCGTCTACTTTTTCGTAGCCATTTTTCAATCAAGAAATTTGCTTCCTATCTATCTGGAGATAACAATAACACATCCAGTCAGTCCTAACTGGTCTTTTTGTTACCTAGGCTCTTAACTGATGAGCACATATATGAATCATCAATTGAGCACATATATGAATCATCAATTCCCATCTCTATATCGGATATCCATCTAATCTATTTCTACAAATTATCCACGATTAAACTGTCGTTGTTTGAACTACATCGAACATGCTAACAATGGATGTGTACACTGTACACTTGGCATGCACATGTTAATTAAAACAGTATGACGATTAATTTCATCTTATAGCTATCAATAGTTCTAGCTATCAATAGTTAATCGTTATGTACACGATACGATATTATGTCAATTGCTACCGGTGAAAATAGCATGGAATAGTAACTGGTTCTAGGCTCTAGCACATTGAACTATTGTCTCCCAAATCAGGAATCCTCAGACTTTTTTGATTGTATTGCTGATAAAGATATTCTGTAGCCCGAAATTCATCCTCAGAATTGAAAAACCCAAAAATTTTCTGGGGGGTCCGTCCCCTCACACCCGACCAAGGGCTCTGCCCCTGGGCCCCATCAGGGGCTCCGCCCTTCGACCCCATTCCCTGGGCTCGCTTCGCTCGCCCAGCCCCACCAACTCAAAATTCAGATTTAAAGCCCTGCCTCAGAGTGAGACCGTATTTATAAGTCTCAAAGGTAAGTATGCCCACGGTCCACTCTCGGAGTGATTATCAAACCTAAAATCATTGTGAGAACCGGGCTATGTTAACGAATCCTCTCCTCAGCTGCATTGTGTATAATGGTTCATTAAAAGATGAAACCCCTCAGGTTCATGGGGCAGCTGCTGAGTGCTGTTTATGCCGTACAACGCCGTACACAGATCGGGCGTTGTTGTTTATAGATTCATTAAACCCCTCACTCAGGTTCATGGGGCAGCTGCTGAGTGCCGTGTGGCACATCCACAGCGCTGGAGTGGTACACCGCGACCTCAAAGTGGAGAACATCATGCTCTCCAAGACGGGAGACCTGAAGATCATAGACTTCGGACTGAGCAACTGCCTCAAGTCGCTGGAGAGCAAGGGCGGCAAGGGCACCCAATGCGGCTCCCCTGCTTACGCAGCACCTGAACTACTGGCTAACAAGGGATACGACAGCAAGGTCGACGTGTGGGCCATTGGGGTGTTCTGTGAAGTTTAGATTTCTGAGATTATTTGTAGGATGCTATCCATGCGGGTGTTTTAAAATATGACAGAAATTTTGTACAAAACTGAACAGTTTTCTTATATTTCGTCATTTTTTGCTTGTTATACGTGTCGGGTGTGAATTATGTTGTTTGCCCTGTGGTTAATGATTGAATGTTATTTTATACCCATATTTTTAAAAGCCCTTAGCGTACCCCTCTGGGGTTTACAAACAAACATTCTGTGTGCTGTGTTAGTTGCACTAATTATAAAGTGTTCATTATAGCACTGAAGATTTCCACATTCCTGCTTCATAATGCCCCGTTTCATTGGGGTGAACATGTTCGCAATGCTCGTTGGGAAGCTTCCCTTCAAAGTTAAGCCCTTCAACTTGAAGAAGCTGTATCAAAAGATGGTAACTGGGGACATGGAGCTCTTACCAGCGGGCATATCACAAGGTTTGCTGAGAATATTGAAATTTCCTAGCAGAAAAAACAAATAAGAACTTGACCAAGTAATAAATCTATATCTACATTAATTAAATAATTAAGTACGAATCTACATTTATTAGTACAAATAAAATGATTTAGTCAATGTCAATAATGCATATTTTCATCCTTATAGCACCGTCAAACTAATCGAGAATGCTAGTATAAAGCACTGTAACACAGCTGTAATATAATCTCGAAGGCATTTCTTCAGCTTTCTGGAATCGTTGTTCAGAGAAATCCCTGGTTCGACCAATAGAGTGCGGCTTAAAATTCGATTCGCGCTCTGATTGGTCGAACCATGATTACTCCGCAAAACTATCGAGTGATGCGGTGTGGACGATTACTGTCAGTGTCAAGGGTATTACGATTTCTGTCAAATGTGTGTTGCTACATTACTGTTAGTCTCCGTAGTCTTTAGTCTCAAGAGTTGCTAAAAGAAAGAAAAAGTGTTCAGGTTACAGTGATGACATTCGTTTGTCTGACGCGTGTCATGTGGCACTTTGACTGAGGGGGCGCGAGGTTGTGTAGTTCTTAAATTCTAATTCTAAGCGCCTTTTTCTGCCGCGAAATCATACACCAGCTAAAAAAGGGAAAATCCTTCAGCAAGCGGAATGTTGAATTTAGCAAAGGTTTGCGAGTAAATACCAGCAAGTAGTAACTTCTTTGGCATACTGATACAGGCTCAGTTTCAATAGGGTAGATGATCTGTACCTCTTATCCTCTTAGATGCAACCCCATCGTAATATCAAACAAAATGACTCAGGAAGTTATAATTACAGTAATCGCCGAAATTTGACGGAATATGCGGGGATTATTTGTGGGAGTTTCTCTATTTATTTCTTCTATTTATTGTTTTCAAAAAGTCAAAACCCGCCGCTATTCTTAGTCGAAGGGGAATGTTTCTGAGAAAAGTTCCCCTTCGATCTGCTAAAGGACTATTACAAAAATGAAAACTCACTAACATCTTTGACCACAAAGGTTGTCACGGTACCAATGCCCGATTCTCAAGAAAACTGATAAAATACGATCCTTTGAAATTCAAAGGATTTTGGGCCAAATTAGATGTTATTGTCTCTCCCCCATTTAACTATTGAATTATTTAAAGTACCTTCTTATTTAATCGCTTAAATAAAGTATCGAGCAAGACTAGCCTGCTTTTTCGACAGGGTCTGGTTAAAAAAGCACTGCATCGGGAATACGGGGGGAATATTAGGAATAGGGCCGGTATCAGGAGCTTATGAGGTTTTATTCGATATACCCCCCTTCCTAAGCCCGCATAGGTGCGAGTACGCACTGCAACCTCCCCCCCCCCTGGTGGTAGACCCCTCCCTTCTGCAGCAACAGATCTCTAATTAGAACTATCACGACTGCTGACAGAACCCGGAATAGCTAATGAATAGTCCAGAGTTGAGTGTTATGCCTGGCACTTGACAGGCAATTAGATGGACAGCGGTAACTGTAATTCCTGACAAGGGTACCAATGTCAAAGTTATTTGCTGTTCCTGACAAGGGTACCTATGTCAAAATGATTTATTGTTCCTGATAAGAATGCTAACGTCAAAACAATTTACTGCACCTGCTGCTTCCTCCGCAGGATCAATTGCTGTGGAGGCGATCAGTTCATTCAACTTTGTTCGATGTCTAGCGAACCTGAAGCACTGAATGATCTAGTGTTTCGAAACTCACAACACGATTGTAGTATGATTAGTGGAAGTGTAAACTGAAGTAGACACTGCGGTACTCTAACTTAACACCAAGTTGTGAAGCTTTATAGAACAAAATATTAACAACACAGATCTCTCGTATAATTAAGCTGATGACATAAGTCCCTTATATTTATAACTACTAAGTATGGAAACTCCTGTCTCCTGATAGGTAGCAGGTGCGATTCATTGCTTCAATTATCAACATGATTGACAAAGTGATTTCCGCGATTGATTTGCTATGAATGGAACTTATAATTGCAAACAAAATTTATAATGCCATGATGGGCATGAGTCAGAACAGCATCGCCACGACAGCACCACGGTGAAGCGAGGGCATCACTGTGGCTTCACCATGGCACCGCCCTGGCGCCTTGTCGTTGCACTGCTATGGCCCCCTCGTGGTGTTCCTGTTCTGATTAATGCCTTTTCTAATAATATAAGCATTAATACGACCTGCTGCAATCTAATGAAAGTACACATAAGTTGTGCCACTGCCTTAGTGTGCACACTACTCATGATATTGTAGGTGGATGAAGCTTGTAGCCAGAATAATTCAGTAGGAATAACCCCCTTCCTAACTATTACCAGCACTCACTATTCGCCGCTTTACTCCACGCCTCTAAGTTGTAACACGCCTAATTTGGAGATCATTCTCCCTGGGTTAATTCTCAAATTAGCACGATTATACCTGTCACCAAAGCATCGTGATCTGTAACCAGGCCCGAATAGTGTTCTGGTTTACTTATCTGTTTAGCCATGCTAAAGCAAACCTCTCAAAGCCTAGATTTAAACTTGGTTAATTCAGGGCGGAACCTGTAATATCTCACAAAATTCATGTGCCCAAATTGAATTTATCATTCTCCTTCAGTTACCCCGAAATAATTTGTCCTTTCAATCCCCATAACATTAACTTTAAGCCTTTCCTTTGACTCGTTGCATTAATTTCCTTCATAACCCCCATTTCCTAATTCCTCCTTCAGAAGCGAAGGATCTCCTGCACCGGCTCCTGCAGCCAGAACCCAAGGACCGGATCAGTTTGGAGGAGTGTGCGGCTGATGTCTGGTTGGAGGACCCCGTCACCTTCATCGCATCCCCTAACTTCCCCACTAACGAGGACCTAAATCAGGAGGTAATTACATCTAGAGACATCAAGGGAAATGGGTGTTTGTGTTGTATGTATTAGCAATTAGGCTGATAGTATCGACAATGCTTTAAAGTTGCAACTGCTATTCTTCGTCGGGGATGGACTCTGGGGATGCGGAATTTTACTTTTCTAGCTTCCTCCTCGCGGATTCAAAATAACGTACGTTGCGAAATGCGAAAACGAACATGGCTAGTAAGGAATATTTATACTTCACCAGTCTTGTACGGATACAATTTGTACGGCCCATGAATATTTTGTACGGATGAATTCACTATGAAATACAGACTATGATAGACTTAAATTTCATGCGTCACAAAGTTTATAATACGGATGAGTCAAATCTGTATGAATTTCATGATTTATAATTATCGAGCTATAAATTTATAATTATAGAGCTATAAGTGTTGTTTGCTTAGGTAGGGTAGGATTTTACCCTACCCTTGTGCAATTTTTACGCGGGCAGTTTGCAACAAGACCCTCCAAACGACAAACGTCCGAGTGTGGCGCGCTAACTTTAGGGATGGGTAAAGTCTATCTTCAGATCTATACGGTAGTAAATTGCGATATTGGTACAAGTTGACAGGGTTCTCCACCTGGCCTAAAATTTGAATTAAGTAACTAAACTCTGTGCTGGTGATCCTCTAATAAGCCAATTAAATGAACTCTGTGCAGGTAATCCTCCAATTAGCTAATTAGCTTATCAACTAAACTCTGTACAGACAATCCTATAATTGGCTAATTATGTCTCGGAGCAGGTTACTAGCTAATTTACTTAACTTTGTGCAGGTGATCCTATAATTAGCTAATTAACTAAACTCTGTGCAGGTGACCCTCAAATTAAGTGATTAGCTTATTAATCTGTGTCGAAAATCTTCTAATTAGCTTATTAACTCAGTGCAGATAATCCTCTAATTAGCTAATTAACTCTGTGTAGATAATCCTCTAATTAGCTAATTAACTCTGTCCAGGTGATCCTCTAATTAGCTAATTAACTCTGTGCAGGTAATCATCTAATTAAGTAATTAGCTAATTAATCCGTGTCGGCAGTCCTCTAATTAGCTAATTAGTTTTGTGCAGGTTATCATCTTATTTTAATAAGCTAATTAACTCTGTGCAGGTAATCCTCCAATTGGCTAATTAACTCTGTCCAGGTGATCCAATAATTAGCTAATTAACTTTGTGCTGAAGATCCTCTAATAGTCTAATTAGCTAATAGCAGCCACATTGCATTCTATACCTGTGTTACGAGCAGACGTCACGTGACATACTTGTCTAACATATAACGGTTTGCAAATGTACACAGTAATTACAATGTGTTGTGTTGATTGGTATTTGGTGTTCGTTTCTGTGCATGTGTACATTTGCTAAATACAGTAATCGGGTCAGGTAAAACAGGGTAAATAAAGGTAAATAAACACTTAACAGGGTAAATTAACAGGGTAAATAAAAAGGGTAAATAAACAGGGTAAATAAACAGTGTAAGCATGTTTAATTAAGTTTTATAACATTCGGTAACTCAGCGTGTCAGAATCCGAATATAAATCTAGAGATGGACTTTCGAAAACTACCTACTGATGGAGTTTTGAAATCTACTGATGGAGTTTCTAGAGAGAGACTTTTGCGCGTGTTTATATAACTCCATCTCTGGTTTCGTAACTCCATCAGTGATGGTTATACGTATGCAGCACGCGCGAAAACAACACGGCCGTGTATATAGCTTAGACTAGAATTAATAGCTATTCATTTCGGATAAAAGCTTTTTTTGTTAAATCAGTTTTTATATAGTGCTTTTTGGTATTTTTAAGAATAAGATGATTCATCATGATATTATTTACAAATTAATCATTACAGATTTATTCTCGAATTTGTAAGTGTTCGATATCATTATTATCAATACTGAGGTGTCTCGACCTTCGACCTACTCCTAGTTTACGCGGCGTAAGGCCTAGGCCCCGGCTAACTCTTCATCTTAAATTTGATTGATTGTCGGTTACAGTTTAAAATTCAATTTCAGCGCCTAAAAGATATTATCCTCTACTTCTATTTTAATTATTTAATTCGCTACGTAACACTAAATCTAATACCTGGGCGTTACGGGGCGTTGATGAGAGTTGGGACACGTTGACTACGTTGTACTTTTCATTATCTTTATCTAAAAAAAAAAAAAAAAAAAATCCGTGTCGGCAGTCCTCTAATTAGCTAATTAGTTTTGTGCAGGTTATCATCTTATTTTAATAAGCTAATTAACTCTGTGCAGGTAATCCTCCAATTGGCTAATTAACTCTGTCCAGGTGATCCAATAATTAGCTAATTAACTTTGTGCTGAAGATCCTCTAATAGTCTAATTAGCTAATTAACTCTGTCCAGGTGATTGTGTACATGGAGGAGTATCACAATGTGAACGGTGAGTCCCTTGTCCTGGACCTGCTGACCCGCAACACCAACCCTACTACAGCCACCTACCACCACATGTGCAAGAAGTTCCGCAGGTAGATAGATAAGGTTGTTTTCATCATGGAATGTCAACCTTATCATGGAGTGTTGTCTTTATCATGGAGTGTTGTCTTTTTAATGGAGAGTCGTCGTTTAAATGGAGTGTCGTCTTTTCAATGAAGTGTCGTCTTTTTCATGGAGTGTCGTCATTCTAATGGAGTGTTGTCTAATGTCTTTATCATGGAGTGTTGTCTTTTTAATGAAATGTCGTCCTTATCAAATATCATGGAGTGTTGTCTTTATCACGGAGTGTTGTCTTTTTAATGGAGTGTCGTCTTTTTATTGGAGTGTCGTCTTTATCATGGGATGAATATGCTGATATTGATAGTATTGTTTGCTGTGATTAAAAAACAAGACTTTCTGAGCAGAAATTAAAAGCAGCATTTACAACAAACTAATCAACCCTGCTCATAGCAATCTATAGTTACACAAAATAATGATAGCATGTACACATTATGGTAAGCACCCCATATAACTGCAGATGCCAAAGATCGTGTGATTTATGACTTATAATATGAGCAACAATGTCCCTAAGGATTACCTTGAATAAGGCTCATGATTCAAGTGATATAATGCTTAATTATATGCATAATTATGCTTTGTCTAAGATATTTCCCACTATTTCTAGGGTACTCTATAACTCTTAGCACACTCAGATAATTGCTGCTTTATTCGTATTCTAAATATAGCATTGTGCTTGTTAAGCCCCCCTAAGTATTCTGTAGCTCAGTAGCCCTATCTATCTATGTGAGTCACTCTGTAAGTCTGTAAAAGGCGCCGAATGATGAATGACCTTCATAATGGTTGTCTTTGATGTAAAATCCACCCTCCTAATCCATTTGAATTTATATTCTATAACCCCATCCTCTTCCTGCAGGTACGTGGAGCAGGAGCAAAGCAGCAAGTCGCTTGGAGACCTCAGCTCTGCTGGAACAGATAGCAAGAAGGATGTAACCTCCCCGGCTAGACGCAGTAGTAAAACTAAATCCGTAAAGCGGCGTCCTAAGACAGCAGCCGGCACAGTGAAGCGCTCTGAGAGTGACACAGTCTCCACGCAGTCATCCCCCAGCAAAACCAGGAGGAACTCTCTAGCTACACACGTCGTTAAGAAGGCGGAGAGGCGCTCTCAACTGGTCTCCACCCCTGTCACTAAACAGGCTTTCAGAGTGCCTGCTACCAAACCTGCTGCCACCAAGGCCACACCTGCCAAACAGCCTGAAACGGAGGACTCAGGCTTCTCGGGGAGCCGTAAAATGAGCGTCGTGTCCAACGAGTCGAGCAAGAGCAACCAAAGTACACGGACTGAGGATGGCAGTAAAGTAAACGGACTGCCAAACAAGATCAATGGGGTTGTGAGCAGAACTCGGAGCAGTCCTGCCCGACAGAGTGGCGAAATCGTCAGGCAGGCTGGCACCACCAAACCACAAAATGGCACCATCAAACCACAGAATGGCAGCGCAACCACAAATCCGCAGAGTGCCACCACAACGAACAAGCCGCAGAATGGCACCTCTGCCACCAATCCACAGAATGGAACAAAAACTAACTCTCCAAAGAATGGTACTGGAACTAACAGTTCCAATCCTCAGAATGGCACCACGCCTACCACTCCACAGAATGGGACTACAACTGCCACTCCACCGTGTGAAGTTCGGAGTACCACAACAGAGAAAGTTCAAAACACTCCGGCCCCAAAAACTGACTCTTCCTCCATTTACAGGGCTAAGAGAGATGGCCAAGTGAACTGGAGACAAACTTCTTTGATAAAGACAAAGTACTGTCTCAACACCGGGGCACAGCAGAGGTCACCTAGTGTCACTTTCTCCCATGACAGGTCGCCTGCCTTCACTTCAACCAATGACAGATCTCCTAGTTTCACTCCAACCAATGACAGATCTCCTGCTTTCACTCCAACCAATGGGTGCGCTGAACAGCGTGTCCAGACCAACGCCACACTTTACCGTCACTCCTCCTCCCCTGAAAACATTCTCTCCCTCGCTAACCCCGCCCCGGGGATTCCTAACGGCTGTCTGTACGGCAGCAAGACAGCTCGTATCCAATGGCCGCCCATCAAGGACACTGCCTCAGCTAAGTCTGATGGGCACTACAGAGCACCCCGGGTTGGGGGAGGGGAGGTGTACGTGTCTCCCAGGTCCTCAGTCACCATCTCACGGACTTCTCCGGTCAGCACCCACTATCCCATGATGGGGCACCGCATGACTCCTAACCGAGCCTCTCTGAGCTACAAGTGGAAGAATGAAATGCCGTCCAGCAAGAGGACCTTGGCCAGGCGGACTCTGCCCATGTCAGAGTCGCTCTTCAAACCCCAGAGCAACTACACTAGCTACAGGACGTACTCCTACCGGTGACTTCTGGGAGTGGGATGGTCGATGAGTGATGACCGGTGAAGTGTGAACCGGTCATCCCATGCGGCGTGCACCCTGGGACAATATGACAGACAGTTTATAATTATATGCGACTTTTTTGTAACTTTTTATGCGTGCTGATCGCAACACTTTTTCTAAACATTTTTGTATTTTATTGTTTAAATTTTGTTGATGAATTGTTAGTAAATGACAATATTATGGATATTTTGAATATTATTTTCCGTGATAATGATATTTTCGTTTTGAGAATTTACAGTTTATTTCTTAATCTCAGCTTTATATTTTCGCTATATGATACTGATAGATGAGAAAGATCAGCAATGAGCAAAATTAAGAACGCAAAAAGCAATATCCATTGCTTGACAGCTAGCTTGACAGCTAGCTTGACAACTTAAAGATTAAAGTTTGGTGTGCAGAACGGCTGCAATGTCGTTGGAATTAGAATTAGATTGCTCCTGAATCAAGAAGATTAGCGGCATAGTCAAGTACGAACTAGTGGCCCCTAAAAATAGTCATACAATAGAAAATAAAATAGAAAATAGTCACACGATCTTAGTTCAATTGTTGATAGTTCAGGAAAGGCTGTTTATCTTTATGATCATGTATTACATATTATAAGTCATACAATAAGCGGTTACATGTCGAAGTGGTGACCATATACCGCAACTTACATGGTCGAGGCGACAGCCGAGATCGTGTAAGTTGGATAATGGACGAGGCGTGCCGAGTTCATTATCGTAGGTATGCGGTCACAGCTGAGACCATGGAACCGGATTATACCCCGACCGGAAACAGCTGGGACCGACTATCTACGGCCAAACAACAGTATTTCTTCCCACTCGGGTCTGACGACCCTCGTCCGGATTCAACGGTTAAGTAGATATTAGTGCTCCTTTACAAAATCAAGTTTCATTTTAAGCTTTTTTTGCACAGTTATTCAGTGGAGACCGTATAACCAAACTTACACGGTCGCTAAAACAAGCTTGGGAGGGGTATAATATAAATTATATTTATAAGTTTGAGTTATAATTAAGAAACAAAGAAGTGAAGTTGGTCATATGAACGAATTACTGCGGGAGACTTCCAGTAGTAATACTAAGGAGAACCTATGGGAGTCTTACTCTTACGGGAGTCCCACTCCCATAGGTAAAGGTTCTCCCGTAGAAATACTAATAGTAATATACCGTACTCACCGCAGTAATTCGCTCGTAATACGAGCGAATTACTGTGGGAGACTCCCGGGAGTACTCAAGGAGTCTAGTCTTAATGCTTACCCGGTAGTATCCTGGGAGTCCCCCAGGAGTCCTAGTTCCTACGAAGTACCCCAGGCGTCCTATGGGACTGAAAGTACCCCGGGGGTAATTTTTGGGGAAAATTTTCGAATTTTTGTTGAAAAATGAAAATAAGCTAAGTGGAAGGATCAAGCATGGATATATATGTCTGTAAATTTTTGTTGAAAATTCGAAGTGGCAGGATAAAGCTCGGACATGTACATGTCCGTGACGGTGAAGTTGCCACTGGCCAGCTAAATAACTATAACAGTTCCTATTGGTATTTGGCCCCTGGCCCCCATCCCGACATGGAGAGTCGGCACGGCTGGCGAAAGGGCCAGGCAACATGAACGAAGTACAGCTAGATGTCTCATTCAAATTAGTAAATTTTAAGTTATAATCCACTGTCAGGACTCCTGTAGGACTCCCACTCCCAGGATATTCCCGGGGTACTCCCGTAGGACTCCTGAGGGACTCCCGTAAGACTCCCGGGATACTACTACTCCCCTAGGACTCGCAGGATACTCCCATAGGACTCCCGGGTTACTACTACTCCCGTAAGACTCCTGGGGTGCTCCCGTAGGACTCCTGGGGTATTCCCGTAGGACTCCTGGGGGACTCCCGTAAGAGTAAGACTCCCGGGGTACACCTGGGGGACTTCCAGGGTACTCCCTCAGGAGTAGGACTCCTGGGGACTCTCGTAGGAATGCCGGGGCTCCCGCAGTATGAGTAAATCGCTCGTATGACCTTATTTACTGTAAATAAGGTCATACGAGCGATTTACTCATACTGTAAATTTTACAGTTTGAGTTACCTATTATTTAATGTCCGCTCGTTTTACATTTATGTCCAAGATTTTACAATTTTGCAAATTGAAAATGAAATATATATTACATTTGCTCTTTGCTAAACACGTTATATCCCTGTGTGGCTCGCGCGGCGCGCTTCCCCAGTGTGTCCCGTAGGGAAGCGCGCGGCGCGTACACACACCTATGCGGGCTTAGGAAATTTGCTCTTTACAGTTACACGAAGAAAAACGAATTATTGAGTTTGAAATTGAAGTTATCCTATAATTCTATTTACAACTCCGAATTCTATTTCTAAATTCTCACAATTACATTTATTATAATTATTTCATGTCAAAAATTGCTTTCCTTATCTACTGGCCTTCTAGCAGTTATCTCTAGTTTTATCTAGTTACAGTGCCTCGACCTTTTCAATTTCATGCGCGGCGTCCACGTACAAGTAGTTTGACTTTGAATCTGAAATTAGATTTAGAAAAAGCAAATTTGTGCGGCGTGCGCCCTATCACGCGCAGGCTCAGCTCCACGAGTACCCAAGCACGTCGTCTAACTCTATATTCATATTGGCAATACACCGCGCATAGAGCTAGGCTAAGAGGTCGAGACACTGCACCAGTCGGGCAGTTTGACTTTGAGTTACAGCTGTTAGCAGTCGCCACAATGATAACAATATAATAATTAATAAAATGACATCATCACACCAATGACATTCGATCATCTCCACGGTAAACTTTGTAAATGGTATCAACATTAAACATGATTATCATTAAGCAACATAGATGGCAGAAAGAATTGTCAACATTGCACTGTCGAAATCCACGGTCTCCTAGTCCATGCTAAAATGCTTCAATAGAATACTGTAAAGCCATATATTTTCGCGGGTGCTATTTTTCGCGTTTCTTTAAAAACAGACTAATTTCACGGTTTTAATTTTCACGCATTTCAAAATTCCATAAACACAAACCAGTGCTTGTACGTGGCCATTTATCATTTTCGCTCATTGCTGTACGCCTTGATAGCCGGTGATTGTACAAAGGCAAAAGCCCAGTAATGAGGTGTCTTGTTCGTCTATGTTTACTTAAGTGTGCCTCTGTTTGTCAGACATTACAGCATGTCATCCGTAAACGATACTGCGAACTTAGTTGAGGGCTTAATGTTTCTAATGAGACACTTTGAGTTGAAAATAATGCCTTGATGACGATCCAATATATCGACTTATCGAATACCTACCAACAATGTACAAGTTTCTTCCACTCAAAAAATACGCAGATATAAATTTATCTCCAAGAATTGAAAATTAACTTCACGGCTGATATTTTCGCGGATTTTCTTTTCCAAATAAATGCGCGAAAATTAATGCCGCGCGAAAATTAATGGCTTTACAGTAATGGATCAATTGCATTAAAAACCTCTCGTCTTGACCCCGTTTTCTTCATAATAATGGATAAAAACTTATATCTTTGATATAATTGAAGACCAAATATCCAAATAAATTTTAATGACAATTCGAGAGCGCGCGGTAAATGTATTACTTCCCAGATCCCATGACGGCATGACATGACATTCTATTTTTTGCCAGTCGCATGTTAGATTTTTATTTATGGGACATATTTTGGGCGCGTCTTCATGTTCGAAAAGTGGCAAACACTTTCCTTGAAGAAAAGTGCCAAACACTTTTCTCGAAGAAAAGTGCCAAACACTTTTCTCTAATAAAAATGCTTAACACTTTTCTTGAAGAAAAGTACCAAACACTGTTTTCGCAGAAAAGTGCCGAACACTTTTCTCTTATGAAGGTGCCAAACACTTTTCTTTAAGAAAGGTGCCAGACACTTTTCTCTAAGAAAATTAAAAGTGCCAGACACTTTTCTCTAAGAAAAGTGCCAAACACTTTTCCCAAATAAAAGTTTCAAGCACTATTCTCTAAGAAACGTGCCAAACACTTTTCTCAAATAAAAGTGTCTAGCACTTTTCTCTAAGAAAAGTGCCAAACACTTTCCTATTTTTCTCTAAGAAAAGTGCCATACACGTTTCTCTAAGGAAAGTGTCATACACTTTCATCTCAGAAGTGCCTAACACTTTTCGCTAAGAAAACTGAAAAGTGAAAAACCCTTTCTCTAAGAAAAGTGCCAAACACTTCCATCTAAGAAAGTGCCAAACACTTTCATCTAAGAAAAGTGCCAAACACTTTTCTCTGCGAAAAGTGCATAACAGTCTTTTCCACGAAATGTGCCAAACACTCTTCTCCAAGAAAATTACTAATTCGCGAAATAGTCGAAGACGCACGCAAAATAGTTCCCATGACACTGACAGCATGAGGCACTGACAACCTGGGGCAAATGACACGCCGATTTATTGCACATTTAAGCTTGCAGCAAGAGTCGGAGAGTCTTTATAGTTATACGGCCACGGCTTAGGCTATGATCATTGATCACTTGCCATTTTTGCCATTGATCATGCGATACTGATATCAAATAGGAAATAGATCCTGTTGGCCTCCTGCCTTAGACTTTAGGCTGATACTTATATTGATGCAGTGATATTGATGCAATATAAAAACTTCAACTGATGACTTCTTTTAATTTTATGTATTCATTGAATTGTACAGCATACTGATACTGACACGGGGCTGAGCCAGTTAGAATGATATCAGGGCAGCAAAAGGCTCAGGAATTTCATAATTCAAATCATATTCAGTCTGAGAAGTGGACAGTTTCCCTGGACTTCTGAGGTTCCTTTCGATTGTTGGCTATGCTTCGTTTAGTACCTGAGATGATTAGGTAGTAATGGATGTGAATTTACCATTAAGAAGCGATGAGCATGAGAAATTCTTCTTAATATCAAGATCAGTCAAGTATTGAATTTTAAACTAAGCAACGACCAACCTCTTTCAACTTCTTGATATCGTAATTCTTCTTCTTGATCTCATCCTTGTGTTGTTTCTTAAGCAGTTCGATCTGTGAGTCTACCCAAGGGTCAGGGCAGTGGTGATGCAGAGTGGGTTCTGACGCAACTTCCCTGCTCGCCTGAGGGGAGAATGTTAAGAGAGGTTGCCTATCAGTAATAATAACCAGTACCACGTTGTCAGGCGTTGCCTGACGACGTCAGACAAGTACCACGTTGACGTATAATTGTACAGGCAAGTACTCGAAAGAATAAATTCACACAGGAATTATTCTTCATAGTTGGTCGGCAGCATTGAGCCTGAGCAGTGTTTGATCCCAGAAATGAGCTGAGTAGGTTTTACAGGGTTGCGAGAACAATGTCAACTTGACTCACATTCCTCTTCGCCAGAACGTTGTTGATCCTCTGCTGCTGGTCCAACTCCCCCTCCAAATCCGATAAACTCTTCTTCATCTTACTCCTCTCCTCCTGTAGGGTCGCCACCTTCTTCTGTAACTTGGAAACATCGCTAGTCTCTGGCTCTGGAACACTGGAAGGAAGTGGGAGTGAGAAGGAGGAGAGAGAGAGTGGGAAGTAGAGAGGGAGTGGGAAGGGAGTGAGAAGGAGGAAGTGGGAGTGGGAAGGGAGTGAGAAGGAGGAAGTGGGAGTGGGAAGGGAGTGAGAAGGAGGAAGTGGGAGTGGGAAGTAGAGAGGGAGTGGGAAGGGAGTGAGAAGGAGGAAGTGGGAGTGGGAAGGGAGTGAGAAGGAGGAAGTGGGAGTGGGAAGGGAGTGAGAAGGAGGAAGTGGGAGTGGGAAGTAGAGAGGGAGTGGGAAGGGAGTGAGAAGGAGGAAGTGGGAGTGAGAAGGTGGAAGAGAGGGAGAGGGAAGGGGCAAAGAGGGAGTGGGAAGGGGGAAAGAGGGAGTGAGAAGGAGGAGTGAGAGTGGAAGAGAGTGGGAATGGGGGAGAGAGGGAGTGTGAAGGGGGAAAAGAGGGAGTGAGAAGGAGGAGTGAGAGTGGAAGAGAGTGGGAAGGGGGGAGAGAGGGAGTGGGAAGGGGGAAAAGAGGGAGTGAGAAGGAGGAGAGAGAGTGGAAGAGAGTAGGATTAGGACCCATATCCAAAAAATTTAAAATTTCCACACAGACCAATTTTCATGCTTTCTGTGGCCCGCTCGCTTTGCTTGCAAAGGGTGCTCTCAGATTTTTTCTAATGTATCACTTTATTTTAAGAGAAAAACCAGGCAAAACCCAGCAAAACCAAGCATGTTTCTGGGGGTAAGCCCCAGAAGCCCCCAGAAGCCAGACGTTCTATGTAAATGAAATTGAGTAATTGACGCCTGATAATGATTTTTACCCTAAATTTAGCCGAATGTCAAGGTGCTGGGCATAGGAAATCTAAGGCAAAATGAATTTCGAATGACAAGCAGGGGTCTGGGGGCGGCAGCCCCCAGAAGCCAGACGTTCTGAGCTGAATGAAATTGTCACCTCTTGGGATTCTTACCTAATTTTAGCCGAAATTTCAAAGGAAACTAACACAAGAAACCTAAAACGAGGTGGAATTTGAGATGAAAAGCAGAGGTCTGGGGCAGCCCCAAGCAGACGTTCTGAGTAGACAAATTGTAACCTCATAGTGATTTTTTACTCTAATTTTAGCCGAAATTTCAAGGGACATTATGCAAGAAACCTAAAGAGGAATGAATTCCGAATGACAAGCAAGGGTCTGGGGCGGCAGCCCTCGCTCCCGTTCTGATTAGATGACATTGTAACCTCATAGTGATTGTTACAAGAAACCTAAAACGGAATGAATTTCAGTCTTGCAATCTAAATACCTAAATAAGTTGAGCTTTACTGTCCTTTGTCAAAAATTTCCACCGAAATTATGAAATTTCCTCAATTTTCCTAAATTTCCACACAGATATCTGCTGGTCTGCTGCGGTTATTGGCGATGGGGATTAGGAAGGGGGGAGAGAGGGAGTGGGTCGACAGGGCTTGGAGAGGGCAAATGAGAACGAAGAGTGGTGTGAAATAAAATTGGGAGGAATTCCATAAGGATAAGGATGTAGAGAATATGTAGGAAGGAGAAACTGAGAAAATGACAACTTGTG